>JARFXV010000471.1:147500-362500 GCA_031761425.1 Cosmopolites sordidus | reverse complement strand
AATAATAAATAAAAACAAATAATTATTATGGAAAATGGTTTTATTGTTTTTCAAAATATTCTCCGCGATAATCGATGATATACGTTTGAACCAATTTTCATAGCATTTTTTCCGATTCCGTGAAACGATTGAATTGATTAAACCAGTGATATACAGTGGTTTCAGATGAGGCTTCATCGCCGAAAGTGAGTTGGCGATGCATTGTTGTTGAGATCATACGTCGAAAGTCGTAGTAAATGGTCGCACCAAAAGCCTCACGAGTTAATTTAATTTTTTGATTGAGATGAAATTTTCAAATCACTAAACAACACAAATAGTATGATAAAAAGTTCTGAGTACGTGTATAGTCAACAATATCAAACTCTACAATGTATATGTCAGATGGCGCCTAGCAACGGCAATGTTTTCAATTCCGAATACATAAATAGCAACCCTCGTATTCAAAAAGTATTCTAACATATACTATTAGGCAGGTTTTCTCTTTTAGTTTTCCTGTTATTGCAGCTTCATTTTTTGAATGTCGTAGAGTGCTAAAACTAATGCGATAAAATAATGTTCGCCTTGTAAAGTAGAAAAAAATTATTTGATTAAATTTGAATTTGATTAAATGATTTACGATTATACGTGTTGGCATCTAAATCTATTTGATTACTGAAACTACAGCTTAACTTGGGTTCTGAACTACGGTCTTCAGTTACCCTTTAACCTGGGTTAACAGACACCACGAGATATCAATCTCTTATTTGTGTTAAACTTTTCGATTTCTAGATTAATCTGCTAATAGATGAGTGTCCAATGTAATGTACGAGACTTCAGCTATCTTACTTTGGTTGGTTACTCGTGTGTCGGAGGAGAGTTGGCTTGTCCAGGTTAATCTTTTGGCCTTTTGACATGTTTGTCTGGATAGTTCGTAGGGATTTTCTATTAGTTGCTCTTTTAACGCTTGTAAGCAAAAATCTGGGTTGAATTTGTAATGTATATTTATTATTTATTATTCACGTATGGACCCTGGTGGACCACGCGAAGTACAGTTAGAGGCATTTATTGTTAGCTTTCCTCTACGCCCATACTGATTTCATTCTCTCGCTATGAGCTTTTTTCCTTTCGTCAGACCAAGTTGTTCCAGTCTTCCTACATTTTTCTCTCTGGTCAACCTCCTAAACGTTAACATTGTGTCTGAAACAGCCGCTATCCTGAATTTCACTTTGTGTAATATTTGCTGATCTTAGGTCCTCTTTAATTGCAGCAATCCATTTTATTATTTCTATTTTAGCTCTACTCCCATTTTCATAAAATTCAACTATTTGTCTAGTTAGCCTACTCGAGACTCGGATTCATCCGTTTTATATGTCCGTAAAACTTAAGTCTTCTTTTTCTCATATCGGTATGTATATATGCGTATTGTTTGAATTCTTGGTTTTCTCGAAGTCGGTATGTTGTGCTATTTATTTGTTTTGGGGCCTAAGATTTTTCTTATGCTTTTTCTTTCCTTCTTTTCAATGTCCTCGATGTCTCTCTTTCTATACAAAATGAGCGTTTCTGCCCCATATAGACATTCTGGATTAATAATTATGTTGTAATGTCTCAGTTTTGTGTTTTTCGATATGCATTTTTTGTTGTAAATATTTTGTGTAAGTCTCAATGTCTTTTCCATTTATTGACATCTACCCTTATTAGCCGCTTTTTCCAACCCACTTTTCATAATTATTTCACCCAAATATTTGAATTGAGAGACTCGTCTGATGTTGCCATGTTTAGTTTTTAGAAATGCTGTTCTTAGTCTGCTGCAGGTCATGTATTGTGTCTTTTTAAAGGAAATTTGAGAATGGAGAAAGGAGTCCTACCTTTTCTGCTGTTTCTTTTAGGATTTCAATCTGTTTTTGTGCCGTTAATATATCTTGAGCCAAAATTGCTAGATCATCAGCAAATGCCAGACAATCAATTTTGATGTTGGTTCTCCCAAGTTTAATGGGCTGGTTAATATTCAGGGCCGGCTTTTTTTTACGCCACTCCTGTATTACTTTTTCTAGAACACAGTTAAATAAGAGTGGCGAGAGTCCATCCCCTTGTCTCACTCCAGTTTTATTTTCGAAGGGCTCTGATGTCACACATGAATTTAACTTTTGACCTTTTTTTAGTTAATGTTGCTTTAATAATGCCAGCGTTTTCAGATCTAGTCCTTGTTCTTTCAAAATTTGGAATAAAGATTCGCGGTCAATAGAATCATATGCTTTTTTGAAATCCACAAATGTACAGACGAGATTTTTATTGGATAATTTTTTATGTCTTAGGATCAATTTTAGTTTCAAGATGTGTTCAGGGCAAGATGTGTCCGGTCGGAAACCTGCTTGATATTCACCAATTTTAGGTTCTAACTATCCCTGTGCTCTGTCTAGTAGACTTTGAGATAGAATCTTGTTCAATCCTTCTGTTGGAACCTTTGATGTGAAACACTAAACTTGAAGAGATTTACCACTAAACACCAAAACGCTTTTTTTTAACTGCTCGACGCATGTTTCGCTAACCATGTTAGCGTCATCAGGAGATCTACTCCTAGATTAATCAAAAATCCGAGCAGTTCAAAAAAGCGTTTTGGTGTTTAGTGGTAAATCTCTTCAAGTTTAATATAGAATTTTGTAACAAACTGGGAGAAGAGATATCCCTCTGTAGTTGTTTACATCCGTTCTATCTCCTTTTTTGTGTAGTGGATGGATTAGAGCATATTTCCAATCTTCCGGAATCCGTTCGGTTCGCCAAACTTCTTGTAGAATTTTTGTTATTTCCTTGGTTGTACATGGACCAGCGGATTTCAAAAGTTCAGCAGGAATTCCATCTTCACCAGAAGCTTTGTTATTTTTAAGTCACTTGATTTGCTTAATTATTTCATCTTCATTCGGTGGTAATGAATCCGGGTTTGTTTGTACAGGGTTTTGTGTTGGTAATTTGTTTAAGGGCTCAGGATGCACATGGTAGCGAAAGGGTGCGATGTCCGGTGAATAAGGTGGATGAGGCAAAATTAAAGATTAACAATTTTTACTGGGTCCTAATTGAAGCGTGTTAAAAACCATTCCTGTTTGCAAATTCTGGTCCGTTTTGTTCAATTGCTGTGAAATTTCGTGAAATAAACTCGTAGTTCGTGGATTTCTTCCAATTCCTCCAAATGCAAAGCATAATTTTCTTTGGATGAAGGCCGTCTTTCGCCGTACTTAAAACCGCCGTAAAGATCGTGAAGGACCCACACATCTGATCGGCATTTTTTTAGATGATCAAAAAAGGTTGATTTGTCAGTATTAAACTTATTTACAACCTCTCGAACCGGGGACAGGGATCTTCGGTCTTTATTTCCTCGATCAGTGATTGAGGGTCTGAACCGACCAAATCACTTTTACACCGTTGGCTCCACAATAGAATCCTCTTCCTAATTAGCACTTGTTTTGTGTTTAGAGAGCGTTCTTGCCTTTTTTGAAATTAAAAAAAAGTTACCGACTGACTGATGTTTAATTTGAATCAACATACTAACTGAAGACAAGTCGAAGTAAATCTGAACGTAAATATTGTAAATTCCACAGGAATTAAAAGTATATAAATATACATTAAGTAGTATATAATGCATAAATATATAAATAAAAATATATAAATATACATGTAAGTAGTATACAGTAAGTATACAGTACAACGGACAAAAGAATACTTAAAAATACTTTTCGCTTTCTTATCTTAAGAAAGATTCTTGGTTCTATAACTAATGTCCAGCCAGTAAATAATCGACTTATGAAACTGTCCCTCAAGTGTGCTAACAAAAACTATACATTAATCAATGCACATGTCCCAGTTAACAAAGAAAATAAATCTTATCCTGAAAAAGTAAATAAGTCCTGGGAAATTCTGGAAAAGACTATCTCTAAAATTCCCTCTAACCATGTAAAAATCCTATTGGGTGATTTCAACACCCAACTAGGAAAAGAAAGAAAGTACAAGAAAACAGTCGGCAGTTTTCCCGCTCATAACTGGACCAACCATAATTGTAGAAGATTGGTTGAACTATGTTCGCAGTTTAATCTAAAAATAATGTCAACCCATTTTAAGAAGAAAATAACAAAACTAAAGACCTGGAGGTGACCAAACACGTACATGGGTGAATTTCAAATTGACCATGTTGCCATTTCGTACCCCAATTATAAAGAGATTTTGAATGTCCAAGTCAGGAAAGGAGCTAACATAGGCACGGATCACTACTTGACTAGAATTAAACTTAGCTTAAAACCTTGAAAACTTATTCAAAAGAGACTGCTAATACCAAATTTCGACCCTACGAAAATAAAACCAACTCTAACAGTAGAGCTTGATAAACAACGAACACAAAACTGGCTAGAATTGGAACAAAAAATTATTAAAACAGCCTTAAAGTGGGCCCCTTTACAAAAACGTAGAAAACGTCCGTGGTTGGATGAAGTTTGCGAGCAAGCAGTATTAAGCCGAAATAAATCATTCAAAGATTGGAACATTCAAAAAACAGTAATAAATTATAACATCTTTTTGGAAGTAAAAAAAGAAACATCGAAGCTAATTAGACAAACTAAAAGAAAATGTGAAAACAATCAACTTAATGAAATTGAAAAAGATTTCCAAAAAAATAATACCTGAAACTTTACAAAACATTTAAAACTAAATTAACAGGCTATCAACCGCAAAGTCTAAAGTAAACTTCCAAAAGGAAAACGGACAATTAGCTCTAAATAACCAAAAACCAAGAGGTGAAAAACTAGACTAAATATACAAATAGTTGTTCCATAAGTTCTCGCCATTTTTATAATTCGTTTGTTCTAACTCAATTTTTATTTTGTTGGGCCAGGATATATGCATTCAAAGGCCCTTTGCTTCCTCTAAAAAAGTATCGGCATCATTTTTCCGAAAAACTTAATTTCAATTAACGCTCAGGCTTTTGAAATGGAAATTCCATGTGGCAATAATTCATTGGCTTCATTTTCGACACTGGCTATATTTCGCCCTTCGTCAGGGTAAAAAAGCTACAGGAGTTCGAGACATTTACACTTTATATGGAGAATACGTTATAGCCGATAGGACTGCTCAAGATTGGTTTACCAAGTTCAAAACTGGCAACTTCGACCTGGACAATGTGCTCTGTTTTGGTCGACTTTGCGACATCTACCAGAACCATCTTAAAACGTTTTTGAAGGAGGACGGCCGTCAAACATGCCGAGAATTGGCTGAGAATGGACGGCGGCCTTGTGACAATCTCCCCAAAAATTCGGATCTTGGATACCATACAAACTAATCGACGACAAGAAGGAAAATCGGCGCGACAAAGCTGCTTAAATTCTCGCTCGACACCCAGCAACACGCGGTCACAAATAGAGAATCGTCACGGGAGATGAGAAATGTTATCTCTAAGTTAATAGAAGCAAATAAAGGAACTGGTGGCTACAAGAGACACACGAAAGCCGAGAGTTAAACAAGATTTCCAGTCCAAAAATACCATGGTCTCTGTTTTATGGAACTGGGACGTTCTCGTGTGCTGAGATATGCTGGAGACGAACAGGACGGTCAATAAGAAAAGCTACGTCGAACAGTTGTACTTTGTAAATAAGGTTATTCAATTGAAACAACCCGATAGACATTGTCAAGAAGGTCCTGAATAATCGGGTAATGGGAGATTCTTCCTCATCCGCCGTACTTTCCAGACTTTGTGCCAACCGATTATAACCTCTTTCGCACGCTGTCCAACCAAATGAGGGGACAAAGATTCGCCCATGATGAGGGACTTAAAAACTGTGAAAATGAGGGACTAAAAACAAAACGCCATCAATAAATTAGGCGAGAGGTGGGAACAGGTCGTGAACAATGACGGAAAATATAGTAATATTTAATTTGTTGGCTTTTTTTCATTACCTTTTAGTAAAAAAAAAGGCGGGAACTGATGGAACAACCCAATGCATACACTATTTGCGCTTCTTTTTCACATTCACAACCTAATACATGTCTGGCAGCAGATTGTCATCTACAGAAGTATTAGTATTAACTAGTGGTATTGAATTTTAACTCCGTATCGTAATTCCGGTCTTAGAACCTATTAGATATATTTTCAAAGTACCCTCGTATGCTAATTTAGGGAATTACAAAAATTATTATCAGCTTGTATAATTTATACGCTTTCATTAAAAATGCCAAGCAGGGGGAATATATTGACTTTAAGTTGAATGGAATAAACATGTAGAATCTTTGTCCCGACTTTTTGATATTTGGCCACGCAGCCTTCTCTGTTCACGTGGCAACGCCGACGTCCGGCAACGCTGGATCGCCGAGAGCAGAAGGCCATCGAAATCGTTATTAAAAGGTTGCTCGGAAAGGATTAAATTGCAAAATATTGTGCGCGAAATTAAAAAAGTTCCCTTCCGTCTGCATTCACACACGAATTCCTATTCGTTTAATACGAAAAAATGATACCGGTAACGTCAAAATTGTAACGGAACGACGCGGATCGCGTAGGCCGGAATTAAACATGGCCGCCGACTGTTGTGCGCGCTCGATGAGCAACAGTTGAATAGCTGGATTTCAACGCCCCTCCGGTACGAAGAGCGGGTTGAATTTTCGTTCGCCACCCCCTTCGATAGTGCAGTGTGCAGGTTAATTTCAGTGGAAAATTCCGTAGGGTTTCAGTGAATAATTGCGAACGTCCAGATCGGCGAGAGGTAAGTGTACGGTTTATATCTGTGTGTACCCAAATCTTGGCATGAGATTGGTAAACAAATTACGAGAGGAGACTGTGACGGTACGGATATGTTTGCGGTTGGTGATTTTAAAAATTAAAGGACTGTACGCAATTAAAGCTTCACTTTAATATCCACTTTCAGTGGTAGGGATATTTTCGGAAATAATCCATTTCACTTTGTTTTTGTTTACATGTTTTTGTTATTCAGTTTGAACTGGTCATTGAAAATCGAAATGTTTGTACAAACACATGATGTTGAATTGAAAAATTAATTTGAATTACGTATTTTTATTTAACTAGATATATTATCAGTTTAAAAGGAAACTAAAGTTGAGATAATGTTGTTATTTTACATAGTTTGGTATATGTTTATTTACAAAAAATAGATTTCAAAACACTCTTAGTTTATATATGTGTATGTTATTTAGTATTAATGTAGTTATGTTTTATTTGTATAAAATTTTTAGTTTTTAAGCTGACTTGTCTATTAATTACATTTATCAGTTCCTGATTTATTTATTTTTATTTATAAATATCTATATATTTTTGTTAAAAATATTGTATTATATTTGTAATTAATACCTAAACGCCCACAAAACATTTTCGAAATTGAATGTTTATGTAGGGATTATTGAAACATGGAAAATTCCCTAATGTTTTTGTCCTGATTATTTGAAAGTGGTATTAATAAATATACTGTCCTTCATAGAAATGTGGACATGTATAAGCAATACAATTTTATTCTATTTTAGCATAAAGATAATAATAATAATAATCAAAATCGATTACAACTTAACCAGTCGTAAATTTTTAATTTGGCATTGGATTATTTTATCCCAATCTTATACACTCCATGACAGAATCATAGACCACCCCATGTCTTTGTGATTTTTTAATGTTTTAATCATTTTAAATTCAACCCAAACAAACGGTTGTATTGAAAACGTTTAGTATTTGAATAATAATTAGGAAAATCAACAAAAAACAAACGACAATCTTATGAAAATTACTTTATTTCAAATTATTCTTTCTTTTTCATTATTTATACTAAAAAGGCCTTCTTAATACATCATAGATCCTCCGTTATACTCCAATGCTGCCATGTATTTTTGATCAAGGTTTTTTATACTTCCGTTATGGAGTTTTTGAGGTCCTGAATGTTGTTGAACTGCCTCCCGCCGGCATAAACTGCCCACAAAAGTTTTTAATTATGTTTAAATCTGGTGATCGGGCTGTCCAAGGTGAAAAGGAAATACTATTTGTTCGAAAAACATTTTTGGTCAAGCGAACCGTATGAAAAGGTATATTATCCTGCTGAATAACGAAACGACCTCTTGTTAATTCTTTTCCTCTTTCAACGATAGATCCTTTTATTAAATCAATGTATTTTCTTGCATTCATTTTTGATGAACTAAATTTTATTTCAGATTTCCCGTAATACCCTATGGCAGCACAAATCATAATTCCGCCTCCGCCCATCTGACGTCGACTTAAATAGATTTCATCTTCAAGTCATGGAAATAATACTGAAAACCGTCAGGTTCGTCCAAATTATACCGTTTTTCATCACTGAAAATAATTTTTCGCCATCTTTTCTTCCAGCCCACATGATCTGCTGAAACACGTTTCCTGTCCGCCTTGTGCTTCTTGGAAAGGGGCGGTTTTTTCTTGAGCATTATTCATCTCAAATTGGGAGCTCTATGAAGAATACTCTGAACGTTACGTATGTTAGTTGGAACGTTACGTATGCTGGTTAGAACGTTTTGTATGTTGGTTGGAACGTTACGTATGTTACTTGGAACGTTACGTATGCTAGTTGCTTGCTCCCGCTTTTTCTGCAGTTACACTTGAAGCGGCACTAGATTTGAGAGCCAGATGAAGAATAGCCCTCGACTTGTTGTAGCCATTAGTCGACCCTTACCTGTTTCCCTCGTACAATATCGCCTAGTCTTAAATAATTTCTTATAACGTGCCTACTTCGGTTAAAATTCTGGCTATTTTTGAAACACTCACATTTTTTTTCACGTAAAATCTTACTGAAATATTCACTTATGTTTAACTTTTTCCTGCAATAGCAGATCCTGCCCTGAACAGATCCTGAATCTGAAGTTGATTCTAAGAAATCAAAAACTGTACAATAAAAATCTCGTCTGTACATTTGTGGATTTTAAAAAAGCATATGATTCTATTGACCGCGAATCATTATTCCGAATCTTGAAAGAACAAGGACTAGATCTGAAAACGCTGGCAATTATTAAAGCAACGTTAACTAACACAAGGTCAAAAGTTAAATTCATGGGTGAGATCTCAGAACCCTTCGAAATTAAAACTGGAGTGAGACAATGGAATGGACTCTCGCCACGCTTATTTAACTGTGTTCTAGAAAAAGTAATACAGTAGTGGCGTGAAAAAAAGTCGGCCCTGAATATTGACCAGCCCATTAAACTGGGGAGAACCAACATCAAAATTGATTGTCTGGCGTTTGCTGATGATCTAGCAATTTTGGCTCAAGATGTATTAACGGCACAGAAACAGATTGAAATTCTAAAAGAAACAGCAGAAAATGTAGGACTCCAAATTTCCTTTGAAAATACACAATACATAATAACGGACTAAGAACGCCATTTCTAAAAACAAAATATGGTGAGTCTCTCAATTCAAATATTTGGGTGAAATAATCATGGAAAGTGGGTTGGAAAAAGCGGCCAATAAGGGTAGATGTCAAAAAATGGAAACGGCATTGAGACTTACACAAAAAAATTTACAACAAAAAATGCCTATCTAAAAACACAAAACTGGGACATTACAACACAGTTATTAAGCCAGAATGTCTATATGCTGCAGAAACGCTCATTTTGAATAGAAAGAGGGACATTGAGGACATTGAAAAGAAGGAAAGAAAAATCGTAAGAAAAATCCTAGGCCCCAAACAAATAAATAGCACAACATACCGACTTAGAGAAAATCAAGAAATCAAACAATACACAGATATACATAGCGATATGAGAAAAAGAAGAGTTAAGTTTTACGGATACATAAAACGGATGAATCCGAGTAGGTTACCTAGACAAATAGTCGAATTTTATGAAAATAGGAGTAAAGCTAAACTAGAAATAATTAAATGGATTGCTGCAATTAAAGAGGACCTAAGATCAGCAAATATTACACAAAGTGAAATTCAGAATACAGGCTGTTTCAGACACAAGGTTAACGTTTGGAAGGTTGGCCAGAGAGAAAAATGTAGGAAGACTGGAATAACTTGGTCTGACGAAAGGAAAAAAGCTCATAGCGAAAGAATGAAATTAGTATGGGCTCAAAGGAAGGCTAACAACAACAAACGCCTCTAATTGTACTTCGCGTGGTCCACCAGGTCCCATACGTGAATAATAATAATAAATTAATAGTTAATATTTAAACAACTAAAATCGACACTGGCAATGACGAAATTGATCCGTTTAGGACACAATTTAATTGCATGAAAAGTTGTAGAGTGGGCACGTGGTGAATGTTACAAATATTCAAAAAGTAAGGAAAATTAATCCATGTTTCACGTAATAATTGCATATTCATTTCAACCGCCCTCAAACGTCAGCAAGGGTCTCCCGAGACCAGTTTCTGGCTATAACTGTTATCAGTCGGGCTCGAGCTGAACTGCGGCTATAGAAATGAGCAGTTATTACGTGGAGCATGGATGAATTTAACTTGTTTTTAAAAATATTTAATATTATCCACTGTCCCACTATGCAACTTTTTTTGTCCCTGGTACCTAGATAGAACCTGGGCGGGTCACGGACAGTTTCTCACAGTCTGGCTGTTGCGGACGTTCACCACAGGATGGTGTGAATTGCATTGTATTGCAGTTTACAGCCGACAAGGCCGATGTACATGGACGTTTCCATTGGTTATTTTTTCAGCTATTTTCCGAACTTTCAGTTCGGGCCCCATTGATGACGTCTTAAGGCCAGAACCGGTCTCGGGAGACACTTGTTGACGTTTGGGGGTAACTGAAGAAGCAATTATTACGTAGAGCATGGATAAATTTTCCTTGTTTTTGAATGTTTTTATAATTTAATTGGAAACTGAGATGCGACCTTTACTTTTGTCGTAAGTAAATATATACGTTTTTGTGAAATGCTTACGTACATATATATGTTTATGTTTTATACAACAAATTAAAAAAACGAATGGTAGGATATTCTATATCAACTTATATCAACTCTTGAAATGGGATTGAAAGTGTTTTGATAAATAGAAAATATTTACAAAGTAATAATTTTGCTAAAGGAGAGACTTATAGGTTTGTCGGGAAGTGTACCCCATACCTAAGAACTTCTTGTGGTAGAACGGAATTGAGAAAATCATGCATACATTCTGTCAAAAAAGTACCGGGAATTGATCATTTGAAAAGCCCGTTTAAAGGGATTGTCAAAATTCTTTTTATCGTTAAGTTGACACAACTGCCCTCTATACTGGCGCGGAGTTTGAACGTCATCTCTCATTTAGTTTGTTTACAGTGCTCGATTTTGTCATTTTATCTCAAATGTGTTTTGCGATTTTTACAATGGATAGAACATCGAACAAAGAATTTGTCTTAAATTCTGCATTGCAAATGGAATTTCGTGTGCCGAGTCGCTGAAAATGTCGCAGAAGGTGAATCGACTTTATCAAAAACACGTGCATATGAGTGGTACAGTGCATTCAAAAGCGGTCGAGATATGGTGGAAGATTTGCCCCGCTCGGGTCGGTCAACGTCTTCAACTGAAGTTAACATCGCTAAAGTGAGGGACAAGGACAAGTAACAGAAAATCCTCCTTTAAGTCTGTGTCTTACGAATCAATTCGTTCCATTTTAAGCGATTATAGAACGAGTGCTTTCCGACCCCACATTCATAAAATGTATTGTAACTGGTGATGAGACATGGGTATACGAGTACTACATGCAAACCAGTCAACAAGCTTTGGAATGGCGCCTTCCAACAAATCACGTCAAAGTCGATTAAAAGTTAAGGTGATGTTCGCACCATCTCACAAGGCTACCATTGTGAACGAATTTCTGGCCAAAAACTCAACAAACACCATCGAACAACCCCGGCCGACTTCTTTCTCTTTCCAAAACTCAAATTTCCACTTCGAAGTACCCGTTTTCAATCGATAGAAGACATAAAAGAGAATTCGAGGCGAGAACTGAAGTCGATGTCGGAAAATGCGTTTAAAAAATGTTTTGACAATTGGATTATTTGTTGGCATAAGTGTATTATTTCAGAAGGGGCCTACTTTGAAGGCGATACAATAAATTTGGATAAATAATAATTATTTTGTGTTTTATTGACCAATTTTATGACCATAATTGATGAAATATGTTACGATATTGGTGGCGAAGCTGGCTGGTAGTTTTCTAAGACCTCTAGGAAATACAGGGTGTAAGGGAAAGTATTTTCGTAAATTTAACCTTCTTTACAGTTTTTTGAACAAGAAGTTTCCAAATGCAAATGTATTCAAAATGCACTTATTTCCGCGGGAATTAGGTTTAATTTTCTTAACAATGGCAATGTCTATTTACGTCTATCGGACACGGTCAATCTGACTACGGTCTTTCGGTCCACCGAAGATCTAATTGTTATTTAAAAATAAAATTTAATATTTTTATAGCCGTTTATTCCATACGTTTCTGGATAAATTTAGTTTGTTTTGCTACCAAAAAAAAAAATTTAAACTTTCACATTACGTGGGTTGCTATTTATGTATCCGGAATAATAAATAAAAACAAATATTTAGCACTGAAAATGGTTTTATTGTTTTTCAAAATATTTTCCGATATGATCGTTCACTTTTGAATACGTTTGAACCAATTTTCATAATACTTTTTCCATTCCATTGAGGTATCTCCAAAACATGCATTTTAAACCCATCAGCCGCTTTTTCTGACGTCGAAAATCATTGACGTAGTTTATTCTTCACAAATAATCTTCAAAATAAATTATTGGGTGCCAAATTAGGTCTGGATGGCCTAACCGGCGGATTGGCGGATGACCCACCAATTTGATGTTATGACAGGTCAAATATTGAGTTGTTCGGTCCGATGTGTGAGAGCTCGAACAATGATTGCGGCTCTGGTTATTTTTTCTTATTTTTTCAAAGACTTCTGGCAAACAAATGGTTGTATACCATTCAGAATTGATCGTGCTACGATTACCTAGTGGCACCACCTGCCCATTTATCCAATAAAAAAGGGGGCGACCATTTGCTTCGATGTCCTTCTTACGCGAACAACTTTTGTTGGGTTTGGCTTACTTTGAAAAATTCATGCAGTCGACTGCTGTTAACCTTTGGGCTGATACGTATAGATCCAAGATTCGTCACCTGTGTAGATGTGATACGCGGCTTTTGACGCACCACAATTGTATTTTTTGGGCATTTCTTTACACTAATCTACATGAGCGATTGTCAATTTATTCGGAATCCAACGCGCACATTTTTTTTACGGCTAAAATGTTCATGTAAAATCTCGTTTATGTTTGTCATACTCATGCCCAGGGATGCTTTAGTCTTACATGACGATCTTGCTTTATCAGGTCGTGGACAATACCGATGTTTTCTGGCACAATAATCGATTTTGGACGATCTTCTTTAAATTCATGCGTGAGCGAACGACGGCCACGATTGAATTCACTAAGCCAGTGATATACAGTGGTTTTAGATGATGCTTGATCGCCAGAAGTGAGTTGATAAATGCACTATTGTACACTTAGTTGTGACAAATAAATCATTATCTATCTATTATGGTCATGCTCTAGTGCATGTTGGACAGCACAAGGTTTCTTATTTCTCCTATATCTAATGTGGGCAGTATGTTCTTTATATCTGGTTAATATGAATCTTTTCATTTGCCCGCCATTTCTTCGATCACACTCTTGAAAACTAATTTTGTAAATCCTCGATTTTTTCGTTACAAAGAACGAAAATTTTGAAAAATTTGTTAAGGACCTCAATTGTAAATTCCAAACCATAACATTTACGAAAATGAAATCAAAAACAATGATATAGCGCCATTTTTAGATGTTGTTGCCATTGTTAGTGATTAAGAATAATAAAAATACCTTGAGGGAAAACACCACCGCTTCATTAGAAGATACATTTCTAATGATTCAAATCATAGCTTCCATAATAAGATGGCTAGTTTAAATTTCGTGGTAGTTATAACAAAGAATTAAAATTGATTAGAGGCGGCTGAAGTGAATGGTTATAAGAACATTGCAGATAATTTGTTAGAAAACAAACTTTTATAAAATTATGGAAAGAATCTTCGACTTTTCAAAGGGACCGGAATAAATACACATTTATGGTAATACCATTGATGTTCAATTAACATGAGGTTTATACAAATGTTGACAAAGTTAATATCAACGTAGTGTACAAATACTGTAATGTAAAAAATCAAGAGAAGTTTTGGGGAAGCCAAAGGATAAAGTAGACCAATATGAAAAATCGGAGATTTACGAAATTAATTGCCCAGATTGTGATCGAAGGTGTATTGGGCAAACTAAAAGATCCAATCTAGAATATATAGAACATTTTCCTGTATTAGATATGGGAGAAATAAGAAAACCTGTATTGCCCAATATGCACTAGAGCATGACTCTAATATAAATATTAGTAACTTAAGACTTATGAAAACATTCAAATACCAAAATGAAAGAAGGCCATGAAACGGGATGAAGAACCTATTCGGTTCAGGTAACTTTGTGAAGTATTAATGCAACGCTTGGTTAACTTCACGGTTCATAATTTTTAGACGCTTTGTTAGGACGGTTGTCATATAAATAGAACGTAGTTTATTTTAAGAAATAAATATAATTATTTCCTGATGATGCTAACATGGTTAGTGAAACGTGCGTCGAGAAGTTAAAAACAGTGATTTGGTATTTAGTGGTAAATCTCTTCGAGTTTAGTTCAAATGAAATTTGAAGAAAATAAATGCTCAAATTGAGTATTTATTACCTGCTGAAGCTACACAATCGTGACATTGAGTGTCTTGAACTTTTCTTATTTTTTCATTAATAATTAAGGCAACTGTATAAGCTTTACTCAGAACATGTTCTGGACATACAAGTTTTTTCACCGTGCAAATTCATATTTTTGCGGTTTTTTTCAACTGAACATAACCTATAGCCTTGTCACCGTAACTTTCTCTTGACACCCTACATTAATTTAATTATATTTAATAAATATATTTCCATTCTTATTTAAATTTACATTAATATTTTTTTAAAAACTCAAATTAATGCTTTAACACCTCGAACTTCAGCTCAATTGAACCGAATATAATTTTTGGGAAATTCTGCGACCATAAAAATATTCACTCCAGGTATGTTATCAGAGTTGGCTTTTATGGGCCTTTTGAATTATTGAATTAAATTAGTAACCAACAATATTTTTTTTGCACTAAACATCAAGAATTTTTACAGCGTATACACAGGTAAAAGCGGCTGACAGTACATACTTGAAAACAGCTTAACATAATGACGTCACAAACATGACAGATAATCGTGACGCTTTCGTAGTTACGTGATTTTATTTTGAATTTTATATATTTTAATTCATTAATAATTAATTTCAAACAATTTTTTGTTTTTCAACAAGGTTTTCGCATCTATTATCAATATTAGTTATGATCAAGTCCATCACTCTGTCTACACACCACCATCAGATTTCGTAGCAGCAATTCTTTTCTGGGGTGGGACTGCTAAGCCCACGCCCAAGATTTTCAATTTACTTTAAATAATATAAGAGCAAATGACAGGAATTGCGGAAAGTTTAATTTGTCATCAATAATTACTTTATTATTCGTAATCCTAATAAACACGTCAAAATATCTATGAATAATGGTTGCAAATACTTGAGCCACAAAAAAAATCAACAAGCCACCATTAATTTTCTTCCTAGAAAATAGAAAACAATGTGAACAAAACATTATTAAATGCGTTTTAGTATACTTGAGATTAATCGATACAGTAGACAATCTATTAATAATAGCTGTAATTAGAAAATATATGAAATAGTGTTAGTTTGCAACATATATTCGTTCCGCATTATAATGCTGTTAATGTCATGTATGTATGCAGATGAAAGTTTTATATTTTGTAGATTTTAGTGCATTGGCGAGATATTGATTTAAAATGGGTTTAGCAGGAGCTAAAGTCTGTCAGATGTATATCATTAAGAGAGTTCTTCAAAGCTCTCAAGAGATAATGTGGTTTGGGTTTTATCCGGTGGAGCGATCAAATACACGCAAAACGGATGCAGTGAAATTTACATGTAAAAAGTCAATTATTGCAACCCGACGTGAATTGAGGCTTGGATCAGAGGCCCAAGAACACTGCGAAGCGCTGAAAATATTGCACTGTGGTGCAAAGTGTCTAGGAACGTCGATTCGACGACGTGATGCATAATTTGGAATTTTTCCATGCAGTTTACGAAGAAGTTTGAGAAGTGATGATTTTCCGTATATAATGCCATCAAATCATGTAAAATTGATTTGCCGGCTCTGGATGTATGTTTTATTTTAGTATTTATATATTGCAGGGATTTTTGAACGGAAAGGTTTACTTAAATATCTCCAAATCATACTGTACCTCAAGGACAACATCCGTTTTAAAATCGCTGCAACACCAAATATGTTGATAGAAGTTATGGAAAACGTAAGATTTATATCTAAATTTCCACTATATTTAAAACTTGTATGTATTCGAATTGGGTTTTTGAATAAAAAAAATATCGATTTTTTACTTTATTTTAACACTGTATCATAAATAATATTGATAATTCATGCGAAAAACTTAAAAAAAAATACAATTAATGATGAATGAACTAAAATTTATAAAATCAAGAAAAATCACGTGCCTACGAACGCGCCGCGATTGGCTGTCTTGTTTGTGACGTCATTATGGTAAAGTGCTTTCACGTCAGTACTGTCAACGGCTTCTACTTGTATGTATACTGTTAAAATTATCGTTTGTTAAGTGCAAAATAAAATATTGTTAGTTACTAATTTAGTTCAGTAATATGTGACAAAGGGTTGATAAAGGCTAATTCTCATAATATACCTGGTGTGGATATTTTTATGGTCACAGATTTTTTCAAAAATGACATTCTGTTCAATTCAGCTGAAGTTCGAGGTGCTAATGCAGCAATTTGAGTTTTTTTAAATCAATTTTAATCAAATCAATCTTAATCACAGACAGTTAGGTGTGGATATGTGTGGGCGTGTGTGTGAGTGTATATAAGTGTGTGTAGGGTTGAAAGTAAGACGGACAGAAGAATTAAAGAAAAACACCTATCCGAGCGCTGGAATCGAACTAGCTACCTTTGGATTGCCAGGCAGGCGACTAATTCATCAGGTCACCGCGGCCGGCGAAATAATAAAGAATATATATAAATATGACTGACATGAAAATTTTAAAATTGGGATATTGGAAAAAGAAAGAAATACATTTGAGGAAATTAATATTCTCAGACGATATGATAATGACTAACTCAGAGAAATATTTACAATATAATATAGAACTATTAGATAGAGCCTTAAAAATAAATATGAAAAATAAATATCAAAAAAGTGTAATCATATCAAGAGAACAGAAAATATATAAAATAAGATTGAAAGACAAAGAAATACACAGGCAAAAAGTAACAGTAAAAAATTATTTAAAAGAATTTAGGAACGATAATCGAAAGTAATGACAAAATAGGCGAGAGAATGGGAAAAACACGAAAAATTTTCAGTATGATGAGAACATATTTTTACACAAGATTGAAATACCAAAGAATATTAAAACAGAAGTAGCAAAAAAATGAAAAACTAATGAACGATATTATATAGCAATGAGGCCATTCTTGCGTAAGATCGAAAATAAAACAAGAACAGGCAAAATAAGAAATTAAATATATAGACGGAACCTACAAACAAAGTCAATAAAGGAAATATTGAAGGCTAATGTAGGGTGTACGAAATTAAAACAACCGGGAAAAACTATAGAGTGAGGCCGAAAAAAGGTGGATTGAAGGGATTGTAGAAGGGGCAAAGAGTAGAGGAATAACGTGGGCAGATATTAAACAGATGACATGGGATAGGAAGGGATGGGGAAAGGATATGGCAGGAAAATCAGTTAAAATAAAAAGTCGTAGACCCGAAGGTAAAAAGGCATAAGAATAAATAAATAAATAAATAAATAAATAAAAATATGCTAAACATAAAAGTTAAAAATTAGGCAAAAAGTACTCGTTACATTTCTTAGTACTTTTATATTTAAAATATATGTCGGTTTGAAATAAGAACTGGATGTATAAATTCAGATGAAAAGTAAAAAAATTGTCACGCTACTGATGGCCGACGTCTTAAAATAGCGACGCAGCGCGCCGGATGTTTTGGCGACGTCAGCAGCTAGAAATCAATTGGTACAGACACAGAAATTATAAACTCTCAATTCGAACATTATCTCAATACGTTCATTCAATAATACGGATCATGTTACTTTACTAAACAGGAAATGATCGTGCCATAACGGAAGTAATTGATGCTCTGATACCAAATATAGACAGTTTAGAATATCGTGTTTTGATTTTAGCTTTAAACTGAAATTGCTGAGTTGATTGCTCTACCTTTGTAAATGTTACTGTTACATCATTTTAGCCAAAAAAATCTAAGTAATACTGACATTTTTAACTTTTGGATTATATTGGCTTCTACTTGATAGAAATTCATCACGAATGTTTAATTTTTTTCCTGTCTAATTTCCACTTTATTATATTTATATGAAATGTATCGCTAATACTGCAGCTTCGTCAGAATGATGTTGATCAATAAACATTTTCAATGTTAAAATAATTTAACTCTACATGCCGAGTTGGTCCATGGCTGGTTTCGTTCGATCTGGTCGCCCAACTAGATCTAGAACACGATTGGCGTCGCTTTGCTTCAGATATCGAGAACCGATGTTCGACGCAATGCGGCTAGTCCTTTGGCTTCGAATGTTACAGTAGGTATACATATAAAACGTTTACACAAAAAAAATATTATTGGGAAATTCATCCAGAGATTATTGAAAAATTATTATGTGGAAGACAAGTTAAAAAAAGTATCATGGGAACTCTGTTCCTTCACATTTCATGGTTCATGGTGGTTTACTGAGTTTCGATGTAGTTTAACCAGTACGAGTGATGCTGTGGAAAAGGTCAATAAAACCCATGATACCATGTTGGCCACTCGCATGGAGAATGTTAGAGAATTGTTGAGGTGACAATCATCTCAGATGAATACTTGGGCATTTGTTGTCACATTTCTGTGTTGATTTATTTCTGAAGAGTATCCATTTAGGAAATATATCAAAATAATAAATTTGCTTGTGGTGCGTACTCTGCTACAATTCTTAATAACTCAGTTTTAAGCATTTCGAAAATGCTATGTTATTATTAGTTAATCAATCTTTATTGGCAACTTTTTTAATCCATGAGCTGGTTGGTATCTTGATTATTAACATGCTCTGATAAGGAACATTATGCATAAAAATTGAAGATGACCAATTTAAGTTTTTTAATAATTAGTTTTCAAACTATTTTAAGATTTTTTTCAGATTAATTTCACCATGGTTATCAGTAAGATAATTTTTTGGCGAAAATATGATCTCTGCACCCTCAATAAATCCATCTTCGCTGCCAGCATGAAGTATGTTGTATCTAAAATAAAAATTTTCAAACAAAAACATTTCAAATTTTCAAATTTCTATTCAGATTTTTTGTGTATTTATGCATCATCAACTTTGGTGGTTTTTACACCCCTCTTATTATTATCTTGTCATGAATGACTTACAGTACCATTTTGAAAAATGTATTATATTTATATGACGTGTATCGCTAATACTGCAGCTTCGTAAAAATGATGTTGATCAATAAATATTTTCAATGTTAAAATAATTTAACTCTACATGCCGAGTTGGTCCATGGCTGGGTTCGTTCGATCTGGTCGCCCAACTAGATCTAGAATGCGATTGGAGTCGCTTTGCTTCAGATATCGAGAACCAATGTTCGACGCAATGCGGCTAATTCTTTGGCTTTCAATGTTGCAGTAGGTGTAAATATAAAGCGTTTACACAAAAAAAAAAAAATATTGGGAAATCCATCCAGAGATTATTGAAAAATTATTATGGGGAAGAAAAGTTAAAAGTGTCATGGGGGCTCTGTTCTTCACATTTCATGGGTCATGGTTGTTTACTGAGTTTCGATGTAGTTTAACCAGCACGAGTGATGCTGTGGAAAAGGTCAATAAAACCCATGATACCATGTTGTTCACTCGCATGGAGAAGGTTAGAGAATTGTTGAGGTGTTGATTTATTTCTGAAGAGTATCCACTTAGGAAATATATCAAAATAATAAATTTGCTTGTGGTGCATACTCTGCTACAATTCTTAATAGCAAAAAACGTTTCAAATTTTCAAATTTCTATTCAGATTTTTTGTATATTTATGCATCATCAACTTTGGTGGTTTTTACACTCCTCTTACTAATATCTTGTCATGATTGACTTACAGTACTATTTTGAAAAATGAATTTGATCTAAGAAGATAAGTTTGTTAATAAGTCTTTCCTTCATATAACCTCTCAAAAAATCTGTACGTTTAGGGCAACATTGGGAAGTTCTATAACACCCTCGTCTTGGATATATTTTTTTTCCATTTAAAACCTACTTTCTATACGTTGCACATGACATACGGCATCCGTAAAACAGTTGTTTCTCTTTTAATCGCTCATGTAAGGAATTCAAAATTACATGAGGTCCTGAAAATATAAATTAAACTGTGAGTGCCTACGTATAAACAACATATGGGTTAAAGAGCAGTCTTTTCTACAATTCTTTGGTTACAAATACTTACTGTGTTCATACATGATATAAATGGTGTTATGAATAGAACTTTTATCTAAATTAGTATTATAAGTAGTAATAGTATCCAAAGTAGTATTGTATTCAAAGTGCTTTATTAGTAACTCTTTTAGTAAAAGTACACTTTCTAGGTGATTTTAAAATTTCATTGTTTTCACTTTTTGTGAAATAGTACTAACAGTGGACATAGTCAACCATAAGCCTGCTGCAACATGCTAAAAAATCATTCCAGTTTCTATAATATATGACTTAAACTAAACATATCCAATTATTAGCAATTAACTTAACATATCTCTCTAACAGCCGCGAAGTAGTGTATCAAAGATGCTACAAACTCTTGACAACGACTTTTTAAATGATTTGGCATTTTGTGGGCGCGACTCTGATAATTGTAACAATGTGGTGGTTTTTAAAAGAACAGTTTTCGATCGTAAGGTAAAAAATGAAAGTAAACGTTCAGACAGAAATAGGATAACCTCCAAACGTGACAATAAATATCAACAAGAAAAATTTGAAACCGACAACGCCGCATAATCTGTCAACCAAATCCAACTCTAAATTTGAAATTGATTTAATACAATCCATTTGATTATTTTATTATTTAATTTATGTAGTGGTATTTCTGCTGTTCTTCAATAGCGTCATCGATGACGTGAAACCGTTTTAGTTTTGTGTAGGCTATATTTCCCACCTTTAGTAGCCCGTTATAGGGTCAGTATGTAAAACTCATTCACGGAAATAATGGTTGAACGTCATTAAAATCTATGACGCACTCACGTTACAATGTTGCTATAACAATAAAGAATACCAAGACTTTGGCATTTGCATGATCGATAAAACTGCAAATGAAAAAGTAACACGAAATTTTTTTCTTTAAAAGTTTTAATCAAAAATCTGTTTCAAAACTTCTGCTTGTCAACATAGGGGCTTTTCATTTAGATCACACAAAGTTTAATTATTCGGTGTCACTAAAACAACTTTCAGCATCTGAATCACTGTTCATAGCATAGCATTAGCATAGCATAGCATTCACCTTTTTCCATCAACTTTTGTAGTCTTTTCACTCCTATTGTTATCATCTTGCCACGAGCGACTCGAGGTACCATTTTGAAATATCCATGTTTCATCCAAATAAACAAAATCAAACAGAGATTCGTCTTTGACATTTTGATACATCTTCAAAAATAGGATTCGTTTAAAGGCAATATCTGGAAGTTCATTAGGCCCCTGCGTGGATTATCTTTACTCCATTTGAAACCAATTTCTTTTAGAAGTGTATGAAGCGAAGTTTTACATCCATCAAGAGCTGCATGCTCCTTAGTTCCACATGTTCCTTAGTTCCTCATGTTCCTTAGTTCAATAAAATTTCATAATAATACCATATTATCATGTAAATCTACTCACTTTTTTCATCCATTTCATAGATTTGATTGCGAATTGAGCCCACATCAAAATGATCTAGATTACTCGTTTTGGATGTTGACGCTTTTTCTTCGGTGATTTTAACATTTCGTTATTCTTCAACTTTTTCGAAATTGCACTAACTGTACCAATACTAATATTTAGTGCAGCTGAAACTCGCTAAAAAAAACTCTAATTAACCATGAGACCTACTGAGTTATTAATACATACCTCTCTCACAGCGTTTATTGGCAAAAGAGGAGCCCCATTATCTCGTTCCTGTTCAAAATAACTGATAAGTGACGAGACAAGCTGCTTATACTGACTGCTTAAAGGTTTTCGCACATTTTTTTGCAATTATAATCGCAGATTTTGTACTACAGAACTCAGAAAAACAGAAACTAAACCAGAAAATAGCTAAAACGGCAAAAATTCGGAATTCAATAATTCAGAAACTTTTGAAGGCAGATTCTACGAAAAAGTTGTGTTAGGTCGGCAAAACTGTCCAGAAACACAAACCTAAATGTTACCTTGACAGCGAATTCACAGAATGTAATCCGCCGGCTTACCATATTCTATCCTATTCTAATACGATTAGTGGAAAAAGGAAAGAGAGTACTTTGAACTTTAAATGATTTTTTCTTTTTTATGGATTAAAATTGGCAATAGATTTCTCTAGATTGATGACGTGCAATTATTATTTACCTGAATGAGTTATAAGCAAAAGACTATATAACCCCTTTCTGCGCGCGGTCCGTAACGTACAGATAACATCAACAAATTTTTTGCAATATCTTCTAAAAGTGTTCGTATTTTCTATTTTTTATTATTTAAAATGGGTCCTTGGCGAAGACCAATTAGTGGAATTGACAAAAAACAAAAATGTATTAGAAATCAAGAAAAAATAATAGATGGTCTGTAACCTCTTGAAAAAACTGTTACATTATCTCTTTGTTAGATGCCTATCCGAGTCTTATTTCTATTTTATTTTCGTTATCCACTAATAGTACCTCCTGGTATCGAGTCGAGGTACGACACTACCAGTATGCGCAGTTTCAGTATTTTCACTATTTTTTATTCTCGAACATAGATGACAGCACAGTGGGAGGGCATTGCTTTTTGTTTCACGCTGGTTATGTTGGCGCGAGCCTCTATGAATTATTGAGTCTGTGGAGCTTGAAGTAACAGTTAGTATTATTTTCGGGTGTCTATCCACACTACCTTAAACATTTTGCTAATCCTGTGTCTTTTCGACTCCCCAGTAGAACACAAAAGAATTCAACCAGTGTTGGGTTATAACTGTTAGTCGATTTTTGTATGAGGCCAAGTAGTTTCGATGCTCCACATTAGTGTAGACTAGTTGTGCCCCGTTGGAACCTCCGCTACCAACACTTCCGCAGCAGTAAGACTGGTAACTTTGTCCAACTAAAGTTCCCATTTTTTTATAGCGGACGACTACCGTAATCGTCGTTTATAGAACTTCTATTTGGGAATGACTGATGCCTAAAATTATCTAATTACATATATAAACCGTTAATACCGAATATTTTTTCTGTCTTATTTATCGCATATATATTTACAGATATGCTTAAAAAGTTTGGAATATTTACAAATAGGACATCTACGCCTATAATACTCTAAAAATTGTGATGGATATTTATTTTAGACTGTTTTTAAATGAATATAACAGAAGCAGTGTTTTGCTGATAATCCAGAAAGTGATGTCGCGGAAAATTTAGGTGTTTCCCCAAGCACTGTATCGAAAATTCATAAAAAATTCCAAAAGACAATTGACGGAAATGATCGCCCCAGAAGTGGTAGAAAACGATGTACAACAGAGGCACAAGACCGGCAGATATTAATGATAGCTCGAAGAAATCGTCTGAAATCTACAAGTGGTATATCAACGGAGCTGATTAGATTATTATTTATAGGAGCTTATTAGGACAAAGGATAACGCGCAGACTGAAAGCGGAAAATTTGTATCGCAGAAGACCTTCCCAAACTAACTCTTCAACAAAAAATGTAAGATTGCAATGGGCTCGAGAAATGGTGGATTATAGTCCTAACTGGAATAACGTGATGTTCTCCGATGAGATGAGAATTGACTTGATTTCTGATTTACGAAGAACATTAGTTTAGAGAGCTCCAGGTCGACAAGCTTGACTAGAAACAGCTCAACCACGTATCCCATTTGAAAGTGGGAGCGTGATGTTTTGGAGTAGTATTATGAGGGGTACACGGACACCTTTAGTGGTCTTGGAGAAAAGAATCACTGGTGCAGTGTACATCGAGGAAGTTATAAGTTTTCCCGTGGTGCGTCTGTTCCGAGGCGCAGTGGGCGACGGATTTGTTTTCATGGATGACAACGTACCTCCTCTTCGAGCAGCAGCAGTACATTTTTTTAAGAGGAGAGAATAACCAAGTTACGGTGGCCAGCAAATTCCTCTGACATGAATATCATGTAACATGCTTGACACATTCTGAACACACGCATCAAGAAACGAAACAATCCTCCCCTTACCCTGCGAGAACTAAAAGATACTGCTTCGTAAAGAATGGGAGAGAAATCGACATCATGCCAAATCGCCTACAGGCATGCATAGAGACCCATGGAGGAACCATTTGGTGTCGAGTTTTATTTGGTACCAGTGAGAGTTGTATTGTAATAAAATGATGATTATATAATATATGATGATATATAAATGATGCTTATATATATATATATATATATATATATATATATATATATATATATATATATATATATATATATATATATATATATATATAAGCTATGGTGATGATGAAATTGAGAAATGCAGGTACAAAATCTTGATGGGTGATTTTAATGAATTGGAAAAACATGGACTGGTGAAACTGCAACTGGCCCATATGGAAGTGGTGAGCGAGACAATAGAGGTAACAGACTGGTTGATTTTGCTGAAGAACAAAAACTGTACATTATGAATTCGTTCTACAAGAAAAATATCAGTAGAAAATGGACATGGAAAAGTCCATCTGGTCTCACAAGTGAAATTGACTACATCATGTCAAACGGTAAAACAATATTTTGCAATTGTACTGTCCTTACCCGATTTATTGTTGGAAGTGACCATAGAATGGTACGAGCAAAGGTTAGGATAAACTGTCGAAGAGAGCGTACAAAAATGGTAAGATCGAGGAAGGGCAAAGTGAAATCTGGAAAACTGCTGCAGAAGAAGGGCAGTGATTTTGAGATTGCTTTGTCGAATCGCTTTGCTGTGTTGAAAGACCCAGAAGAGTTGGAAATAACAGATCATTACGAAAGAATCATTGACAATGTGCTTGAAGCGGCTGTTGCAATAGCATCAGCAGAAAAAAGTTTTAAACAGTCAAAAATCTCCAATGAGACCATGGATTTAATGAAGAAACGGCGGAAAATGAAGAATGCAGGCAGTCCTTTTGGCAGACTCGTGTACGTAGAGCTTTACAAAACTATAAGAAATCGTATTCGACAGGAAATGCGTTGATTCAACACCCAGCTAGTGCAAAAAACACTAGAAGAAAAAAGGGAATAAACAAAACTAAACACAAGCTGATAATAAGAGGACATAAATATTTGCCTTAATGTGTGAGGATGGCACAGTATGTAGCGAGCGAACGGAAATGTTAGAGGTTATCAGAAGATTTTATTCCAAGTATTATGAAAATCAGAGCCAGTCAAAGACAGCAATGCTCACGGAAGAGCAAATGTCAGATATCCTGTTGGATGAAGTGACAAATGTCATAGAAGCGATGAAGAATGGAAAAGCTCCAGGAAAGGACAATGTAACGGTTGAAATGTTAAAAGCAGGTGGTCGAACATTACATAAAATTCTGGCAAAATTGTACCCAAAATGTCCCAAAAATGTCGGCGAAAATATGAGTTGTTTGATTGTGGAGAGGGACCCTATTCTAAGGGATGGGTGGGGCTTCCTCCCGGTCAAGCAACTAAACATTGCTATATATATATATATATATATATATATATATATATATATATATATATATATATATATATATATATATATATATATAAACACACACACACACAATATATTTAATGAATCTCATACAGCTTGTTGAGGTATCATTTAGTATATAATTCGTCTTAACTATATTAGTGTCATTTGTCTCTTGACCGCATCTCTGGCCAAGTTGTTTCTAGTTTTAAGTCTTTATTAAATAGGTTACGTTTAACACATCTATATACATTTTTTGATAAACCATTTACGAATGTGGGTTATTAAAGTGGCTGGCGCCTATATCGTTTGTTTGATTTTTCCTGAACCCGTAACGCGATCAAATAATGCTTATGAACGAAGAGTAGCGGGGCAGCTATTAATGTGTAACATAACGTTACACGTTATTACAGCGTTGATTAACGCCATAGTAATATGGAGTGCAAGTAAGCATAGTTGTAGAAAAAAAGGCGAAAATATTTACGTGAATTGGGAATGCAGCTGATAAAAGAGTATGTAGAGAGAAGTGCTACAATGACCATCGTAACTAAGATGGTACACGACATTTCTTTGCAATTAATGTTACCGTGATGAAGAAACTGATAGTGAAGAAAGCTAAACCTAAGATAAATTAAATGCAGGGAGAAAATAAAATTTGTTGTTACTGTTTCATTGATCTCATTATCAAATTTGTTAATTTTATTTTACGTTAAAAAGTTAAAGCTATAATTTATAGTTAATGTTACTAAATAAATAAAGTGTGATAGATAAGCAATTTTTTTTAATTTCTCTTCTAAATACAAAGTTTTACAAAGTACAAAGTTACGCGCGACCGCTGCCGCAACATATGACATATGAAAATAATGTAAAGAATCAATGGTTAAATTTACAAAAGTTATTGCCCTTATACCCCGTATAAAACACTGATAAAAAATTAATGTTCTATTTTATTTACTTTATAAATACACTAAATTCAAGTCAGTCTGATTACCCACCTGGTATACAAGTCAGTTATTACAGCGCTTTTCTGAAAAATCATTTGAATGCTCGTATAAACAGGCTGCGGTTCTAATCGCAAGTTTGTTTGGAATCATTTCAATCATCACCCGTACCAGTTTGCAAGATTATCTATACAACAAGTTCGGCGAATTTTCTAACAGACTTTCGATTTTGTTTTCTCGGGCTATCACAATAAACACTTCCTGAGCGAAATTGTTAACTTATCATTCTATTTTTAGTTTTGGTTTGTGCTCGTTTACCAAACAGATTCAAGAGCATGTGTGTATTTGGTTAGAAGCCAGTATGCGATAAGGTTTTTATCTCGATTTTTTGTTTTCAAGGTAATGTCTTAACTAATTGCGCATTAACATCTCTATATATTGAGTCTTTGAGAGAAACAGCTTCTTTTTCAAATATACGAGGTATGACTATTATAACGAGACTGACGCTGGAAAACATTTTATTTTGATTTCATACGTATTTACTTATTATTACCTTCAATATTCACTCTCCTCTAGCCCTACAACGCTCCGAACGAATCTTCCATTGTTCGAAACAGTGCTGAAAGTATTCTGTCAGCTCCTTTAGAACGCCGATATTTTTTTCACAGCTTCAACTGACTCAAATATTATTCCTTTTAATGCAGATTTCATCTTAGGAAACAGATAAATAGAAGTTGCAGGGCGCAAGATCTGGGGAATAAGGCGGATGGTCTAACACTGAGATGCTGTACTTAGCTAGAAACCTCTTGACAGAAAATGCGGAATGAGCTGGCGCATTGTCTTGGTGGAGAACCCGTGACTTGTTCTTCCACAATTCGGGTCATTTTTTCCTTATTCTTTCATGGAGTTCAGCAAGAACGTGATGGTAATAATGTTGAATAATAGTTTGACCTTCAGGAACCCAGTAAGGGTACACAATTCCATGAATATCGAAAAAACAATCATTATTGCTTTTTCTGGGTTTTGATTTGCTTATTCGAGCTTTTTTGGCTCTCGGTACTGTTTCAGTAATCGCACGAATACTTAACCGACGGTCAGATCGAACAAGATTACCGATTTTTTCGATATTGTCATCCGTTTGTAACGTGGAAGGACGACCTGGGCGTGCATCATCTTCAACGTCTTCTCGGCCATCATGAAAACGCTTAAACCACTTAAAAACACCTGTACGCGATAAACATTCATTACCATACACTTCTTTCAATAAATTATAAGTTTCAGTAGCGATTTTTCCAAGTTTCAGGTGAAATTTCACAACAATTCGATGCTCTATTGTTACACTTAATATTTTTCCGGCGAAACAAAAAACAACTCTAATGCGAGCGAAAGTTACGGTTATACGGATTTGTTTACAGAAGCGAGAGGTACTGCATTCGAAAGAGAATGCTTCACGCTAAACAGCTGTTGGTCGTTGGCGTTTGGCGCTTCTGTACTTCTGCTGTAGCAGCGTCAGTCTCGTTATTTAATAGCCACACCTCGTAGATATCATTGAGCTATCTCAAATGTATTTTAAAGGTTTGTTGTTTTATCTGTAGTCGATATGTAGTTCAAACCTAAAAATCTTTCAAAAATTATTGAATTGGCAAATAAGCTGCAATTTAATACGGATTCGGTCTTCCTTTTTAGGTACTTTTCCGCATTTTTTTAACATAAAAATGGGTAGAGCAGTTGTTTACAGTGGATTCCAAAAATATTCTAGCAGTTCTAATTTGCGCAAATTAAACGAACATCTTTTCGTATATTTTACCGTTATTACCTCCTTTTAACTTCTTGCATAGCAAAATTCCCAAATCATCGATTTCCTTCAACTTGTTTAAAAAAAACAAATATTTTTTTTATACACCTCAAAAATATTCGGACGCGCTAATAAGAAAATAAATTTGGATGAATCATATTAAGCTAAGTGGTAATCTTCGAATTTTGTTTACCATAAATAGTAATTGGCAGACTGGTGTCGAAGGAACATCTTAACCCCTCAGAATCTGACACTCTTTATATTTTTTGAAAAATATTTATGTAGAATGAATATAGGGCATCTCTAAATATCCATACTCCAGGTTCTAATATAAATTTTATTGAAAATACATTGTTTAGTATCTTAGCAGTATAGGAACCTAATTATAAGCAAAATACAAAATTAAAACCTCTTTTAACATGTATGATAAACTCAGTCCGCTGCGTTTTGCTCTCGATGTTGTCCTTATTACAGAACTACCTGTGGTATGTGTGAGGGTAGGTTTGAAGGTCATTTTCAAGACAGCAAAATCAAACCAAGTTCATGACAAACACATGGCAGAAGAAGTAGAACTTCTTTGCCTATACATATACCTGGGGCACGAAATACGAATTAAGGGTATTGAAGCAACATCTGAAATAAAGGGGGTTCAACCTGATAAAGAGCAAGTTTTTCCGTTTTCCACCGCATTAGGATGGCCTCTTGAGGCTATTGGAGTTTTGGGCTAAAATGCGTCTTTTTTAAGAAATTAGGAGTAGAAGGGTAAGTCTCGCCTGGGCAGCATACGGAACTTTAAAAAATGTATTAAAAACTGACATTCCAATCAGTCTGAAAAGAAAGACATTTAATCAATGCGTGCTCCCCGTTTTTACACGGTATAATAAATACTAAGGTAAGATATTGCGCAAGGTGGGCGGAGTTTTGTTGACGGGAATACGTCATAGTTTTGACACATAATAAGTTTACTAGAAGATTATGTACGGCGTTTGTGTGGCGTTAATCTAAAATATTCAATAATAACAATGCGTTATGCTGTGATGTGATGTTTTTTCATATTCCCAAGAATGAAGTTGCGTGTAAGAAGTGGATCCATGCCACAAAAAAACAGGATACATTTAACCTGAAAAGGGCTTGTATTTGTTCGAAACACTTTTTAAATAGCAATTTCAAGGAAAATCTTCAACATAAATTGTTAAATTACACACAAAAAAGTTACCGAAAAGTTACCGTTAGTTCTAAAAAACCAGTATCGAATAAACAATCTGCAAGAATTGAAAAAGGGAGAGAAACTAAATCGTCGCTGAGTTATTGACCAGGTAATTATCACAAGAGAAAAATAAGTGAAATAGAAATTAAACAGGAAAACATTGAATCATGTTTATACATTTGTTGCTTTAAAAAGTAGGGTGTTTTATTTATTAATGCTTGATTAGATGTTGGGATAGTGGTAGAAATAGTAATGTTGGTGATGGTAGTAATATTTCTAATATTCCATGTTTATAAACCAGATTTGCCAATAAGTGGTTCAATGATCAAGAAATTCGACTCCAAAAATGATCCACTTATGTTGAAGGAGGTATTGACGAAGATCTTCATGAACTTGAATATGATGGGCTCGAATATTTAGCTGGATGTTTCATGTTAAAAGATTCCAGTTTAGAGAGACCCAGCACGTCCAAATATACCTGGACTAATCATATAAGTGAAGGAGGTTCACACATACTTTCTGAAGACTTTTTTTCACAAATGAAACAGCAAATTTTTAAGTTTGTTAATGGAGAATCCTTGACCAAAAATTATTTGAATAATTTGATGGTTAGAAGTAGCCACATTGAATGCCCAGAAAAAGCAAAAAAAATATTTTTTCGATCGCGAATGTAAGTGTAAAATTAGGTAAAAGAAAGATGATTAAAACTATTACATAATTACATTTATAGCTAATTCACAATGGACATAAGTTTAAGAAATATGTACAATTTTAAATTTAAGAAACAAAATGTTGTCATATTTAATACCAATATAAAATATGGCTAGATGTGTGTTGACTAATTAATATTTTATTTGTGACAAAAAATATCGAATTTAGCTGGATGTTACATTTAAAAACCAATATTTACAAAACTTTCAATTTGCATATTGCAATTTTATATAACCAATGTATATTATTTTTTACATACATTTTTAAACTGAGAAACAAAATGATTTGTTTATCGAACTATCGAACTATCGTAAGTTATTTTGTTCTGTAAATAGTGTCTTAAATTCAAATAAAATTGTGTACGTGTCTCTTATATACAATTTTGTAGTCTGTTGCCCACACTGATAAAGTATTTGTCTTCAATATAAAGCCTTAATTCCAACTACAATGCATTTAATTTGTATTTGAAAGTCTAGCAACGAAGATATTTGAATTTTACTCAACGAGTGATGTCATGCGCAAACAGGACGCATTTTAGTATACGGGAATATTAGGCCCTGCCCTTTTTACTTATGGTATGGAGACTTGTACTTTAATCTCAACATCAGCTTACAAATTGAGGATTGCGTAGAGACGTATGGGGAGGTCAATGCTAGGTATAACCCTTATAGATATAATACGCATTGAAGTTATAAAGTGTATACCTGTATCACAGATACCATTACTCGTATAGCTGCTTTAAAACGACATTGGGCATAACTTATCGAAAGACTGCCAGACAAGATGGACACGTAAATGGAATGGAATGGACACCAAGGGCTGAGCACGTAGCAGAAGACCGCCACCAACACGATGGTCTTATGGTATTAAAAGGATTTCAAATAATTGGCGACAAGCAGCTTTTAATAGAGGTAGATGGAAAGTTCTAAGTGAGATCTATGTCCAGCATTGGACGCAAAATGTTGGATGTTGGTGAATGAGAAGAAGAAGGTATACCATTACTGTTAACGGACCGACTAATACCTTATAGTACCAATTAATCAGTAATCGAAATATTAACACGAGGGTTGCTATTTATGTATACAGAATTGGCAGTAATGGTGTTGTTAGGCGTCATTTGACATAGTAAAGTTTGATATCGTTGACTGTATACGTACTCAGAACGTTGATATTTGTGTTATTTAGTGACTTGACTATTATTTTCGACGTGGAATATCTCAACAACAGGGCATTAATCAACTCACTTCGACTTTTGGCGATGAAGCACCATCTAAAACTACTGTATATCACTGGTTTAGTGAATTCAATCGTGGCGGTCGTTCGCTCAGGGGCGAATTTAAAGAAGATCGTCTAAAATCCGTTGTTGGGCGCTAGAAAATATCGATACTGTGCGCGAACTGATAAAGCAAGATTGTCGTGTGACATACCGTGAGATTGAGGCATCCCTGGGCATTAGAATGACAAGCAACAAACGCAATATTTTACATAAACATTTAGCCGTGAAAAAGATTTGTGCGCTTTGGATTCCACATAATTTGACAATCGCTGAAAAAAAGGCTCGTGTCGATTGGTGCAACGAAATGTTCAAAAAATATAATCATGGTGCGTCAAAAGCCGTGTATAACATCTACACAGGTGACGAACCTTGGATCTATGCATATGAGGCCGAAAGTAAACAGCAGTCGAGTATATGAGTCTATCACAATAAACCAAACCCAACAAAAGTTGTTCGTGCATGAAGCACTTCGACGCAAATGTTTTACCATGACAACGCGAGCTCACTCACATCGGCCCGAACAACTCAATATTTGACCGATCAAAACATCGTATAGATGTATCATCCGGCGTACAGTCCTAATTGGGCACACGATGATTTCTTTTTGTTCCCGTGCGTGAAGAATAAACTACGTGGTCAACGATTTTTGACGTCAGAAGAAGCAGTTGATGCGTTCAAAATGCATGTTTTAGAGATACCTCAATCGATATGGAAAAAGTATTATGAATTGGTTCAAACGAATGCAAAAGTGTATCGATCATCGTGGAAAATATTTTGAAAAACAATAAAACCATTTATTTGTTTTTATTAATTATTTCGGATATATAAATAGCAACCCCCGCAGCCCTTGTGGACAAAAAGAAAGCACAACGGTATTATTTATTTTAATATTAATTGTGAAACACAATTAATATTAACATTTCATTATTTGCATTAAAATAGTTTCCAGTCAAATGCGATAATTCAGTTCCTTTCATCTTTGAGAAAAACAACTCATTTCTAAGCTTCACATTTGTTAACATAACGGATAAATATTTGATATATAGAAATATATTAATTTCAATCTCAAATATTTTGCCAGAATATACAAAAATTCAGCTGATCATAATAGATTCTTATTAAAGGCTAAAAGATAAATTATTTGTTTCTCAGTCAAGTTCAAAGTAAAACATATTGTCTAAACTCTATCAGTCAGTCAGTCAATATTTTCTGTTTAATGATCATATCTAAACTTATCGGCGAGTAAGTATTTCTACAGCTATAATGTCTATTATTAGCTATTAGTTGCCTTTTAACGTTAAATCTCCTTATCGGGTTGTCAGGAAAGTGTATTGGGATTTCTTAGGGGAAAGAGAAACGCAAATAGTTTATGAAAATATTTATTTAGTCCAGTCTGCTAATTTTGCCAACGTAGTAGTACGTCTATAATGTCTTTTTGCCAAAAATAAGCATCTTTGTTGCTAAGTATTGTAATTATTTCACTTTTAAACAATTTTGGAATATATGCTAGTTCGAGGGTGCGATGTTCGGTGAGTAAGGTTGATGAAGCAAAAGAATCCTAATTGAAGCTCGACAATTTCTGCGGGGTCCTGATAGAAAAGTGTGGTCGTGCATTTTCTTGTGGAAACACAACGCCTTTCCTGTTTGCTAATGTTGGCCAGTTTTCTTCAAACGCTGCCGATCTAATTGTGAACAGTAGAGGTCGGTGTTGATGGTTTGGTTGAGTGGAATAAGCTCAAAGTGTATAATTCCCTTCCTTCCCTTCAAATGCAAAACATTAACCCTCTGACTTAAGATTAAAACAACTGACCCAGACAATCACCTTGACTCTTTTCTTTGAACGTTGTTGTATCCACTTTTCATCACCAGGTACCACCCGCTTCAGCAATAGAGCCTATGATCGCAAGAAGAGTTTTTATCTAGCAGATTTTGCTCACTAAGTTCGTGATGGGCCTACACATCTCATCAGCAAACGTACCCATTTTTTTTTAGTTGGTCAAAAACGGCCGATTTGTGGCGCATAGATTTTCGGCTTATTTTTTCGATATCACTGCTTGAACGACGGCCAGAGCTATGCTTGGAAAATGTTTACACAAATCTCAAACCATACACCAATTCAAGGACGACAACATCTGTATTGAAATCGTTGTATTAACACCAAATATGTTTAATTCATCATTCATTTTCGGTAGGGGCAAAACTTATGGGTTCGCGTCACCGACATGCTACTGACATGTTGCTCCAGATTGGCCACGCCAATTGTGTTTTAAATGTGTACTGAGTACTTAATATGCTAATATTTTTATGTAGAAAAATTAATAACAAAAACAAAGCATTTATTTTCGAATATTTCCAATATTGGTATCAATATTTGCGTTGAAAAATTTGATATTATTTATTTTTTTAATATTTAATCTGCAATATATCGTGCAATGAATATTTCATAGTGGCTTAGGAGTGATCTTACTAGCGTGGTAAAACAGAGTTCTGGTTGTTCGATAGTATTTTTGAATAATTTTTGATTTTAAAATAAAAAATTCTATAAAATTTTATAATAAATTTAATATCTCAAAATTATTGTTTATTGGCTTAAATTGTCAGAAATAAAATACGTGTTTTGTTATTTTTTGCAAAATGATTATTTATAAACGTATATCATTCAATTTCACCATTAGAACTTTACAAAAAATATTGTAATATAATTAGTTTTTCTAAATGTCCATTTTCTATATTTGATCCTCGATTCTACGTAAAAAAGATATTCATTTTTAAATTATACATTTAAAAAATAATTAATTTAAATATTGAAAAAAACACAGTTATTCTAAAGTTTTATGTTTTCACTTCTGTCGACAGTCCCCATGACTGCCTACTTTTTTTTTAAGAGATGGCGTTGGAAACAAGGGCCGATCAACAACAATCTAATCTGTTGTCATTTTGTTACTGCCACAGTACCTTTCAAAACGCTATTGATGTTTAAACGATTTCAAGTTAGCGTCATATTTTTTTTCAAGTGGTAAACACGTCGAGTTTCGAACCAAATAAAGAACATTTGCGGCACGTATTAACGTATAAATTTACGGTGACAATATCCCAAGGCGCAAAGTCCTTGTGGGCGTTGGTCTGGACGATTCAAATGTGGTGATTTCAATTTGAAAGACAAAGAAAACCCAGGTCAATCGAAAAAATTTGAAGATGCCGAATTGCAAGCATTTTTGGAAGAAGACCATATGCAAACTCAACAACAAATGGCAGAGAGGTTAAATGTTGGTCGCCGAAATATTTGTGATCGTCTGCATGCCATGGGAAAGATCCAGCAGGTAGGACTAATTGAAAAGCAAAAACGGTGTGCGAAGTTTTGCTTTCTTGGCATGAAAGAAATACTTTTTTGCATCTGATTGTGACTGGAGACGAAAAATGGATATATTTCGAAAACCGAAAAGCTCAGAAAGTAATGGGTTCAGGGATAACCCAGGATAACCATCACCATCGACCGCAAGACCGAATGGCTTTGGAAATAAGACAATGTTGTGCATATGGTGGGTTCAGAAAAGTGTCGTGTACCATGAGCTTCTAAAACCAGGTGAAACAGTTAATACCGTTTGCTATCATCGACAAATGATCAATTTGAATCATGCATTGATCGAAAAGCGACCAGAATAGTCTACAAGACACGGAAAAGTGATTTTGCAGCACGACAACGCTCCTCACACACAGCAAAAGCGGTCGGAGACAGAATTTAGAAAAATGGCTTCATGACTGGACCACCTCAAAAAATGTACTTTTTTTCTGGGAGGGCATCCACAAATTGCTAGAGATGGAAAAATTGTGCAGTTAGCGGTAGCGCATACTTTGAATATACCATTTTTTACCTTCTTCACAAATTAAACGTGTTTGTTTTTTAAGAAAGAATTAAGAATTACTAACCGCCACACCTGGTATTGGAATCTTAGGTGTGAAATACTGGCGCCGAGAAGTTCAAAAAAGTGATTTGGTGTTTAGTGGTAAATCTCATCGTGTTTACCAGATATGTTGAAAGTTATGGAAAATGTGTTAACAAGAGAACAAGTTGCATTACTCTTAATGGCTCACATTTGATTGGCATAATTTTCCAAAATTAATAAATACAAAATTTAAAGAAATGAACATATTATAGAAAAAAAAATCTGCCCTCTTTTTTTTTTAATAAAGGTATACAACTTTGCTCCTGCGGTTTTCCTATAGAGGACGTTAGGGGTAAGTACCCTATAGGACCAGTAGTCGATTTGTGTTTACATCATAATGTTATTCCCGATTAAAAATGCCGGTTTATAAAAGCCAAATTCTCGTCATTTGCGGGAGGTGTTAATTTATTTCGTTGATATGAAGAAATCTGCGGCTGAGGCTCACCGAATGCTCTCAGACAATTATTATGGTGAGACCGCTATGAGTGAAAGAACGTGTCGTGAGTGGTTTCAACGCTTCAAGAGCGATGATTTTCACGGCGAAGACCGGCATAGCAGTAGAAGAGCGAAAGTTTTTGAAGGTGAAGAATTAGAAACATTGCTTAATGAAAACTCGTGTCAAACTCAAGAAGGAAACTTGGCAAGATCATTGGTAGTTACTGAACAAGCAATTTCAAACGCCTCAAAGACCTGGGAATGACCTAGAAGCAAGGATATTTGATGCCATACGAGTTGAAACCGAGAGATGTTTAACGCCGTTTGTTTGCTTGTAAACAGTTGCTTGAAAGGCAAAAACGGAATGGATTTCTGTGTCGCAATGTGATTGGGGATGAAAAATGGGTTTATTACGAATACCCCAAGCGTCGAAAATCATGGAAATATCGCGGCCACGCTTCTACGTAGACGGCCAAACCGAATATTCACGGCTCCAAGGTCATGCTCTGTATTTGGTGGGACTAGCTCGGTGTAGTGTATTAAGAGATGTTAAAACAGCCTGAAACAATAACAGGGGATCGTTATCGAACGCAATTAATGCGTTTGAGCCGAATATTGAAAGACAAACGGAAGGAATATAGCGAAAGACACGATAAGGTGATTTTGCAACATGACAATGCTCGACCCCATGTTGCGAAAGTGGTCAAAACATACTTGGAAACGTTGAAATGGGTAGTCCTACCTTACCCGCCGTATTCTCTACTCACTATCACTCACTATCATCAGTTTCGATCGATGGCACACGAAGATGTTAAAAATTGGATCGATTCATGGATCGCTTCAAAAGATGACCGGTTTTTTCAAGGTGGGATTCGAATGCTGACTGAAAGTATAACTAAATGTATAACCAGTTTTTTACAATAAAGCCTTGAATTTTGAAAAAAAAAGCGGCGGGAGCAAAGTTGTATACCTTTTATAAGTAATTATAATTGTAACGTGATACTTACCTCATCTGTTATATTTTATGGTATGTATATCACAAATCATTTAAATAAAGACACAATAACACTTTCTCAGTGAAGAGCTGGCTGTAAGAAGATTGACATTACTCCAACATTATGGTTTGTTATCTGTTTTTTTTTTATAATAGTTTTATAGCGCAATTATCTTCAATAATTTCGTCCTTACTTTTACTTACATTTTATCCTGACAATTACAAAACAACATTTGAAGATTATTACGTTGAAAGGGTATATAGCAGGATCAGGGTGTCTTTCGCGAATTGTGTTTTAGCACGTCCTGACCATACATAGCTCCCTTGTTAATTAAGCGCGATATCGCGTTACGATATCCGTTTTCTCTTCTCTTCACTCTGCGTGTATCCTTTGAGCGTGCTCGACAGCCCAGCCTGGCCGATTTCCTGTCAGCCCGCATAGGACTCGACACGTACGGCCGCATTTCCGTCTGATAGAAAAAAAGGAAGTCGAGTATCCGATCGGTGTTTTAATATTTTTGTATGCGTCGCGCGCCGTTCGAAGAATAAGGGAATGTCCGTCTCGATACTGCGCCGATAATATTTATGAAGCACGCTACCATTATTTACCAGAGCGGTCTTTAAAGTTCTCGTTTTCATAAGAAAAGAAAATATCTAATGAAAGACCATTTAGTCAAATTTCTAATTTCTTTTTAATGTTTGACACGTTTCGCTAGCACTGTAGCTTCGTCAGAAATAAATATTTTCGATGTTGTAATAGTTATAGATACAAAACGTTATATATATATATATATATATATATATATATATATATATATATATATATATATATATATATATATATATATATATAGTATTTAGTAGAATATCCTTATTGGTTAACCACAACTGAGCATCTCCTTGGAATAGAGTCTATTAACTTCTGACAAGTTTCAACCGGTATAGAATACCGAGTTTTCTTGACTTCTTCCCACAACATATTTTTGTTTGACGTTTTTTTAATAGCAATCACCTCTTTTTAAATATTGCCAAAGATTTTCCAATGGATTTAAATCCGGAGATTGCGACGGTCAGGGCAACACTTCAATCTTATGTGCGAGAAACCATCATTTCACTACTTTCGCGGTATGTTTCAGATCGTGATCCTGCTGGTAGATCCACTTTAGCGGCATATTCATTTCGACATAAGGAAGCATAATTTTTTCTAATATTTCCATGTAGGTTTCTTTGGTCGTGGTATCTTTGATCCAATATAATGGACCATTATAGGAAAAGCAACCCCACAGTTTAATATTTCTTTCTCCATGCTTTACTGTTCCTCATGTATTTCGAGCATTTAGTTCTTCATTCTTATATTGCCTAACGTACCGTTTCCCATCTAATCCAGAGAGATTTATTTTTGTTTCATCACTAAATAAAATATTTTTTCAATTACGGCTGTAGTTTTTGTTTAAATTAAATCCGGCAAAACTTAATCTGTGCTGAATATGTTTTTACTTAAATGTGGTACCTTTTTTGCAACTCTTCCATGAAGATCAATTTCTACTAATCGTCAACGAATTGTCTGTGTGCTGATTTGTAGACCCATTTTTCGTTTAATGTCAAACAAAGTGGAAAATGGGTGTTTCCGCGGCTCTCGTACAATACATTTATCCAATCTTTTGCTTGTTTTTCTTGGGCGACCTCTGGTTTCTGGTGATATCTTTATTAATTTTTGCCCCTTTAAAACTTTAGCAATAACGCATTCAGATCGCTTAAGTAGATGAGAAGTAAATTTATAAGTTTTGTTTTGACTCCGTAACTGCAATATTAGACGCCTCTCTTCGGGAGTACAATGCTTTGCGTAACCTATAGTAACATTTAAAGCTGTATGGATGCATGGACAATGTATATCAAAGATATCAATAATTAAAATATTCTTGATAACAATGAACGAACAGCAAAAAATTTAAAAGCCACTATTATTTTTTTGTCACTAAAGTTTGTATTATCCTCAAGAAATATTAACCTGATAAAATAAAATAAACAAATAAGTCTCCAATATTATATTCAACTGGTAAATGACAAGACATTGTACTAATGAAAATATAAGATAATTGGTTTCGTAAAGTAATGTTGATGTTGGTGGTATTTTTTCGGTGATACTTCACACTTTTCTTTTGACCACAACTGTATATATATATATATATATATATATATATATATATATATATATATATATATATATATATATATATATATATATATATATATGTATATATATATATATATATATATATATATATATATATATATATATATATATATATATATATATATATATATAGCGAGTTTTTTTACTTCTTTGGACATTTGGATGTTGGACGCGTCCAACGTCAAGAGTTATACACCCTCGACCGTTGGGTTCCACAATCTCATGTGGAACGTACAACAACCTGCGTCTCCGCCATAATGAGCATTGGTTAGTTGCTTGACCGGGAGGAAGCCCCATCCATCCCTTACATTGGAGGGCACATATTTCGTCTGTTGGTGGTTAGACTCATCAGGGTACCGACATATGCTCTCTCTTCACAAGTCCCTCTTCACAATCAAACAACCCATATTTTCGCCGACCTCTCATTGGATGGCTTATAAAGAGTTTTTTGACTTCTTTGGACTGCGTCCAACGAGACAACAGTAGTCAGGAGTTATACATTCTTGACTGTTGGGTTCCACAATCTCATATATATTTATATATATATATATATATATATATATATATATATATATATATATATTTATATATATATTTATTCTCATATATATTTATATTTATATATATATATATATACTCCAGTTTTAATTTCGAAGGGATCTGTTCAGGGCAGGATATGCCCGGTCGAAAACCTCCTTGATATTCACCAATGTTAGGTTCTAACTGTCCCTGTGCTCTGTCTAGTAGACATTGAGATAGAATCTTGTAACAAACTGGGAGAAGAGATATCCCTCTATAGTTGTTTACATCCGTTGTGTCTCCTTTCTTATGTAGTGGATGAATTAGAGCATCTTTCCAATCTTCCGGAATCCGTTCGGTTCGCCAAACTTCTTGTAGAATTTTGGTTATTTCCCTGATTGTACCTGGACCAGTGGATTTCAAAAGTTCCGCAGTGATTCCATCTTCACCAGAAGCTTTGTTATTTTTAAGCCGCTTGATTTGCCTAATTATTTCATCTTCATTCGGTGGTAATGAATCTGGGTTTGTTTGTTTAGGCTTTAGTGTAACTAATTTGTTTAAGGGCTCAGGACAGTTTAGTATTTGTTCAAAATATTTCGCAAGTTCTTTGTAATTATGTTGGTTATTTAGAGCCAATTGTCCGTTTTCCTTTTGGAAGCAAAGACTTTGCGGTTGATAGCCTGTTACTTTAATTTTAAATGTTTTGTAAAAGTTTCGAGTGTTATGTTTTTGGAAATCTTTTTCTATTTCATTAAGTTGATTCTTTTCATATTTTCTTTTAGTTTGTCTAATTAGCTTCGATGTTTCTTTTCTTACTTCCAAAAATATGTTATAGTTTATTGCTGTTTTTTGACTGTTCCAATCTTTGAATGATTCACTTCGGCTTAATACTGCTTGCTCGCAAACTTCATCCCACCACGGATGTTTTCTGCGTTTTTGTAAAGGGACCAACTTTAAGGCTGTTTTAATAATTTTTTGTTTAAATTCTTGCCAGTTCTGTGCTGGTTGTTTATCAAGTTCTTCTGTTAGGGCTGGTTTTATTTTCGTTGGGTCAAACTTTGGTATTAGCAGCCGCTTTTGAATAAGTTTTCGAGGTTTTAAGCTAAGTTTGATTCTAGTCTAGTAGTTCTAGTATATATATATATATATATATATATATATATATATATATATATATATATATATATATATATATATATATATACTCGAATCTCGGGTATGCGGTCTGTTTTAATGAAATAATACTAAACGGATATAATGACGGATTTTTTTAAAATGTTTAAAATTCAGTTGAAATGTTAAAATATATATATAATAAAACAAACAGAAAATATAGAACGACACTCACACGTAGGAACAAACGTTTCTAAGAAAAATATATACAGTTAAAATCAATGATATTCTTTTTTCTTCACATATAATGATTCTTTATACACCGTTTTAATAGGCGAAATATCAAAATACTTATAATTAAAAATATTGTTTTCTTTCAATTTTACTTAAATTATTATTAATATTATAATTTTTTTTATATCACGTTTCAACTATTTTGCAAAATCTATTTTATTTTTTATTATTTTTTTAGCTTCCCAAAATGTTGCAATAGATGATACTTAGCCCCTCTATGTCAGACCTGGAGTTAACAGTATTTTTATCTCTGTTGATGTGAAACATCTCCAGGAACAACCGTTTAGTAAGATCATTGTCAGTCGCCAGAACCTTGATTGAGCTGTAATTAAAATTATGACAAGTCTGATGGAAATAACTTGCCAATGCACAAGATGTTTTTCCAATGCGCGTGTCACTCTTATGTTGGATAATTCGTTGTCCCAAAACTTTATGACATCTGGCCAATATAACAACACTCACATTCACAGCAAGGGATCCTATACACCACATCACATATATTAAAAAGTGGAATTTTGTTCTTAGTTCGTGTAAACAAATCTCCTGATTTTTTGAGGTTATATTTGGTTATTTTTATGTTGGTGAATCCCTTAAATTGTTTGACCACTTTGCTAGTTAAGGTACTAAAATGAGGCAGTTTTTTATATTTTACATATATTGGTGGTACATTATCTGTTGGCCCATCTGCTATTGATGTATTGCAAACCATCCTTTTTAATAACTTATGGGGATATTCCCATAACAGATGATGTACCACTTATCGACTGGTGATTTAATTCATTTTCCTTAAAAATCTTCGGGGTTTTAACCCTTTTTATAAGAAACTTTTTTCTCTAAAATGATATGAAGAATCGTTGCTTATATTTTTCATAGTTTTGCATTTCTGTTTTTCAGTATATTTCTCATTTGCAAGGAATCTCTTATTTCAGATTGGTTGTTTTTATAATTTAGAAGACTAGCTCAATAATATTAAGAAAAGAGTAAGTCTAATTCTTAAAAAGACTGGTCAGAATCATTAAAGTTGTGGAAGGCCAGGTTTCAAATTTGGACCGACCTTGCAGGCAGGGATTTTGTTGAATTTTCTTGTTTGGACAGATATCTGGCGACGAAATTGTCTCGAAAATTATCACGAAAGCAACATAACAGGCATCAGTCCGAGTCCTACACAATCGCAGAGTTTTGTTAAGGTCGAAACGACGTAAAAAATGCGTCGATTATCCGTGCTGGAAGATAAGAAAATGTGGAGCTTCGTTCGCCTCCCGCACAGAACAACGGAAGCGGATCATTTAGTATTGGGTTTTTGCTGTCGACTCGCATCGTCGAAAGTTGAACGAACTCCGACATCGGTGGCAGAATTAAATACGGAACACGATGTACGTGTACACTCGAGTATCCCGCAAATAAACTGGAACATTATTTTGTTTACTTCGAGAGCGCTCTTATAAATATCTTCGAAACGAAAAAACTAGATCGAATTTATCACTAGGGCATTTACTACTTTCGTCGTTATGCGCTGGGTGAAATAGAGGTGTAGAAATATATTTTACACTGTGGCGTTGAATAAGTGTTGCTGAAAAATGTCACCGAAAAAAATATAATAAATTACTACCTGAAATTGATACAATATTTTGTACTGGTTTCAGTTTGAATTTCCCGCTCAAGTATGCAGTAAACCAGCATAACCTCAAAATTTCCCTGTTGTTAAAATCTAGTGGGTACCCATTAAAATCTCCCTGTAGTTAAAATCTACTAAGGGTACCCATAAGTAATGATTTTTTTTTTTATTTTTAAAACAGTGATTGAACAAGATTCTCGCAGAAGAAGGCTTTTAACTGAAAGAAATGATGAAAACTTCTCCAGAGTCCAGGATCTTGTGCGTTCTGACCAACGGTTGACAGTCAGAATGATCGGAGAAGAGTTAAATTTGACTCACGCAATCATTCGTGAGATTTTGACCAATGAATTGGGGATGATGAATATAATGAATATAATGAACAAAAGTGGTTCTGAAAAAACTTGTTTTGACTTTTTGGAGAGTATTGAAAATAAACTACTACTATTGAATATTTTTTGGAAAATGAGATTACTGTTGACGAATCTTGTTTTTTTTTAATATGACCTGGAAATGAAGCGCTTGACCCAGGAGTGGCATGCGTCAACCTCACCATGGATAGAAAAAGCTAGAATGAACAAATCAGTGATCAAAAACATCCAAAGCATGTTGATTTACTGCAGAGGTATCATAAAAATACGAATATTTTTGGTTTGGTTGGGTTTTTCGCCACTATCTAAAATTAAAAAAATATAAAAATACCTGTTCTTATGTAAAGAAAGAATCACTGGGAAAAACACAAAACCAAACGCAGACAAATTTCTCAGTGATTCTTTTTTATAATAAATTTGCTTACTTAAATATACTTACATTGACAACAATTGTTGTCAATGTAAGTATCGTTGACATACACAAAAAAAAATATATTTACTTTCACTCGTTACATTATATATTAAAAATTAATATAATTTATTTTTTAAAACGGTTAATTTTAAAAACGGGGTGAGAGACCCTCCGAAACGTTTACGTTAAAAGTCTGTAAATTTTTTTATAACATTTTTTTAATAACATTTTTTAATAAATTTTTTTATAACAAGAATCACTCAGAAATTTGTCTCCGTTTGGTTTTTTATTTTTACCCAGTGATTCTTTCTTTACATAAGAATAGGTATTTTTGATATTTTTTAGTTTTAGATAGTGGCGAAAAACCTAAATAAAAGAAAAATATATATATATGAACACGCCACAATCATTCAGACATTACATACAAATTCGGAGCACGAAAATAATAATTCTACTGTTGCAAATTATATGCCAAATAACTTATAGGGGCGAGTTGCCGAATTTGGAGCATTTAAATATTTTTTTATATATGAGCTTGTAAAAGCATTTTTAATAAAAACATTTAGGTGGAAAATAATTGTACTATTGTAATCTTTAAACCAACATAACTATTTTATTTTTTTACTTATTATTATCATAAATGATTAATTTTTAAAAATTGAGTGTTCGGTCCATCCAAGGAAGTCGGTTTCTTGCGATAGAAGAAACTTCTTGATCTTTGGACTTGCACCAGCATATTTTGTATGAACATGTAATGCATTGAATCATCTCTTCTTCCTTTATTTTATCACATATGGTACAAAACCATGTAGTTTTCATCTGTACTCTTTGTTTTTTCTTTTTAATCTTCTCCTCTTCTTTGCCACATCTTTTCTTGCTAATATTTTGTGGTTTTATCTTTTTAATCTTTTCTTCGATGCTACGTTTTAATCCCAGATGGTTATCAATAGTTGATAATATTTCTGCTTTCTGAGCAATACTTCTTTGTGCTTGACAAGACTATAGACCTGGCTGCGGATTTTGTATTGGAGGCGCTGATATTTTATGAAGAATATCCTCAAAGTTTTTACATTTTTTTCTCCTGAGTAATACAAACAACAGCGGAATCACTACCGCTTTCATGTCAGTGGGTATTGACGTACTTGCTGAATTTCCAATAATTATTTCAATTTCAATAACATTACCACAATGTTGAGATTGTAGTATATCTGATGGTGCAAGCCGGTGATTCTGAAAGACATGTCTGTTAACTGGCCAAATACCAGTGGCACGAAAGGCATTTTCAGCTACTGCCACAGTTGCCGCTCTACCATCTGATTCATTTAGTAATTTAGAAATTTGAGTTTGATATATCTTATCACCTTTATATTGACGAAGAAAAGTTTCTTGCGCCTAAACAAAATATTTCTGTAGCGACCCAAAAAAAGCAACATCTAGAGATTGCAAACGATAGGTGGTATGCCCAGGCAACTGCAGTAATACTATTCCATTTTCTCTAGCAAAGGTACAAGCGTTTAAGTTCTTGCTATGCGTCGTATGTTCATCAAGCAGTAAAAGGACTTTCTTATCTTTATTATAGTTTACATGATTTATGTAACCTGATTCTGATATAGTAACAAAGCTTGCCGGGGGTGTCCCAATTTGAAGATTTTTGTTGATTTTTTTTCTTTTAAAAATGATCATCGGAGGAACATAAAACCCAGCTGCACTGACTGCGCATACCATAGTTGTAAGAACGTCACGATCAGCACTTGTTACGCTTCCTACTTGGCGTTTACCGTTACAAGCAACCACTTTTTGTAGAGTTTTAGGTACTGTCGAAAATCCCGATTCATCGACATTAAAAATAGTTTCTGCGGATGAAATTAAACTCGTCCACAGTTTTTTCTAAAATATAAAAAAAATGACCTACGTTCTCATTATTGAAGCCGCGTGCTCTTGCCATTGAGGTGCCTACAGGTTTTCGTATTGACAGCTGTAGATTTCTGCGCATAAATAAGTAGAACCACTTTTTACTTGCTATTTTCTTTTCTTTATTAAATGTATGTGCAAAGAGTATTTTTCAGCGACTTCGAAAGCTATTTTTCGCACTTCTCTGATAGTCAAACCAAAAAAACATTCTTCAAGTTGAAGAATATGTTTGGTTAGAATTGTTTCCAGGTCTCTAGTAAATGTGGGCTGTCTACCAAATACTTTAACTATATTTCCAGTAGTATTTTTTTATCCGCATATCTCTTTATAGTTGCTATAGGTACATGTTAAATATAACTACACTCGTTCAAACCAGTATCACCATTCCTATAAGCTGCAACAGCCTTTATTAAATCACTTTCGGACCGACGTCCGTTATGTCCTCTTTTAGCCATATGGATCCTAAAAGACATAAAAGATTAATTCGGAATTGTAGTTTATCCGGGTTGTCTAAATTGAAGCGGTCCATTTTGGGAAACTGCGATATGGTCCGATCTAAGCAACTTGATTCATAATGCCAAAATATACTACATAACCCTACTTTTAACTCGTGCTAATAAAACAAACTATTACACTAATTGCTACCTGAATAAATTTGTTTTTAAACAATGGCCAAAAGTGTTTTGTTGTTTGTTAAATTATTTAGTTCAGCAAGCCTTTATACACCCATTTGATTTCGTCCAACTAAGCATCAAACTTTTGCTTATTTAAAGCCTGCCATGATATGAGGTTCACTATTTTTGTGACTACGGCCATTATATTATCAAGGGAGGTGAAACCACCGTTAGGACGCAGTGCTTATTGATGAATGATCCAGTGGAAATCAAAAATCGAATGTTCTATGTGTGTTTGAAATAAACTGATAAAACCATTTTTTTACTCACCATGCCCACCATGCTTGGAGCAGCATCAGTCGTTATCGAAACAATTTTGCTTAAATCAATTTCTTTCTCAGCAAGTATATTTTTAACAGCCGTACAAATATCTATGCCCTTAGTAGTTATTGGCAACAATATGGCCTTTAATTCTTCCTTGATGTGTCGTTTATTACAAAATATTCGGCAAAAACAGCTAAACGAGCAGATTTAGTTACATAGTATTTCTAGATCTTAGATCTTATCTTTATTTTCAAAATCATCAAAAAGTGAAGGAGCACATGCTAACCAGACTTCCTTTAAAAACTCTCCCTCATTAAAAGGTTTACCATGCCAAGCATGATATTTGCAGCCGAGAAACTTGCGGCACTTGTATGACAATCCTTGCTAACATATTTAATCATAGACGTCGACTATTTATTTATCTCTTTAATTGCAGATGCAATAAATTCCTTTTGCTCTCGTTCGCTTTTTGACAAAGATATTTCTCATTTGTTTTATAATGCTGTTTTACAGACGATATTCTATATACAACGTTCCAGAACATAAAACACACACCGCTTTATTGCCTCTACTAATCATTTCATATTTCTCATTCCACCAATTTTGAGCTTTTCTATTACACTTATCATGCACTTTTTATTTTTTTGCCAAACTAGTTATGTTGACTAATATTTAGAACGAAAAATGTAGACGAAAAAATAAATTGTTTCGATTAGGTACCTAAATTCCTTAATTCAAGTAGTGCCCAAATTATTTTATTGCGTGCCATTGGTTCACCCTCGCTGCTCTAGGGTGTTCAAACTCAAACCAGTGTCACATCAGATGTTAGACTGTCCCTCCTTTAAAACGGAAGCTGACAGTGTTGCCATATCGAACGCTGCGCCACCAATCGCATGACTATTTACACAACTCATACGAAAATACTGATTACTTTATCGCCTTGAAACCCTTGAGCTTCTATTATTGGGCAATTCATAAGCTGATCAAAGGAGATATATGTCCTTTTCTATAACAAATATGATTTTGACTAAATATTGAATTTTGCAATTGCAATAATTACCATTTGGATAATCCAAAATAATCCAAAATCTACAATAGTTGTTCATTAATGCACTGTTTTAAAAGAAATCATTGTCCTGTTTTTAATGACTACTGTGGTGATAGACTTTTCTATTGCGTGACTACTATATCTTTAAAAAGTCACTGGTTTTTCAATACTGATTCGTGTAAATCAATTTGTTTACCATAAGTTATCAGTGAATGTAATCGAAGTCAGTACATTTCGCCCTCAAATGATATTTTGAAGGAATAGAGATTGAATTGATGTTCTATCCGTCATATAATTTTGATTTCATTTTATTCCCAAGTATCAAAACTAAATTTCATGGTCGTTGCATTTTAATGCCTGATTGATGAATATGGAAATACGTTTTTGAGATTGATTTTACTTCTGAATTGGCATTAATGTTTCTTCTTTTTATTTGTAAAAAAAACTGCAGCAACTTACAGATGTGTATGTACTTGTAGATAAGGATTAAATGTAAAAAAGAGCAATCATGCAATATCGCACGAAATTACTTATAAATCCAGTTACATTCCTGTGTTTAATTTTCTAATGGTTTTTTATTGTTTCAGACTACCCCTAATATTGCTAGTGCTATCTTCATACGTAAGTATTTATATATATGAACGAACTAAGGCTTATGTCTAAATTTCCACTATATTAAAAAATGTATGATAGCTGTTTCGACACCCTGCCTTATTCCAACACAAAATTACAATGAAGTAGTCGCATTGTAGTATTAGCATTAAATCATTATAATGCTAACATTGTAGTTAACATTGTAGTAGAAGGTACTGTGTGTCAAAAAATGTTAACACATTTTATTTAAAAATATTGGAAATTTAAATATAAATAAGATTTATGTCTAAATTTTTATATTTAAAGGATTTAAACGTATATTAAGCATTCAACACATTCTTTCGTTAAAATTAAATTGGTAATTTATCAAAAATTTTATTCTAAAATTTGTATTAGATCACGTGGAAGTTGAAAGTTTTGGGTTTGATAGTTTTTGTTTTGGGTTTATCTACACGATATATATTCTAAATCTTGGTAGTTTGGTGATTTTTGATATATTTGACTTTTTTATTTCCGTAAAAAAGTATTACAATAAAAATACAACTAATGTACATACAAAAACACAAAAAGATACTTATATGTTGCATTAATATATTTTACAATGCCAGACACGTTTTTTTACGTAAAATATTTCTTTATTTGAATAACGTATAATTTTAATAAAATTAATTTATTAAAACTTATAAGCACATGTAATTTGCTTTTAAAACACGATCAAATGATCGACTAAACTAAAGGAGATCTACCACTAAACATCAGACCACTCGTTTTTAACTTTTCGACGCGCGTTTCGATAACCATGTTAGCATCATCATGATCTGATTTAATTTAGATTGAATTCAATTCGTCTAGATTCATCATGATTCGTGATGAGAAGAAAATCATCTCTTGAACGTCACGTCGAGAAATTAAAAACAAGTGATTAATGTAAAAATCAATACCACAGTGATAAAACTTAAACACCAATTCAGTGATTGGTGTTTAATAGTAAATTTCTTTTAGTTTGGTGTTGAACATGAATTGAACATGTCTTAATGTAAAATAGAAACCACTGTCTTAGATGATACACTACAATAAATCTACAGTGCTGCGATGGGTTGAAATATTTAGTGAACGATCATATGAAAAGAAACATATAAAAAAAACTAGACGATTAGTGTTTTATATTGATTATTTTTTTGGACAACTTAATATTTACGAATGTTAATTTATTAGATATATCCTTACTTAGTTACATAATCAGTGTCGTAATAGCTTACTTTACCATAAACGAATTTCCTCCTTGTCGTGTAGATGACTGCCCGTCTCGGCCCGATGGGCCTCTCATAAAAACCACGAACACATTCAGTATTCCTTCTTTGTCGGTTGTCTAACGTGGTACCGCGTTTAAAACGCGGGAAACAGTCCATTACGAATAAGCAGGATGTCCGCTGGCGCAGGCCGAGGGGGGACACCGAAGCTCGAAAAGCCTCTATCAGCGGCGTCGTCTACGGGAAACACCAACTGATAGAAAATTAATGGCGGCTTTTTTCTCTTGTTTGCTTTCAACTGGTGTTGGGTAGTGATTGTATTACATATTTTTGATTTGTTACGTACAGATTATTTTCATTAAACTAATTATTTTCAATTTTAATGTTTATTTCAATATATTATTAACTGTACAGCCTAGCGTTATGTAACTGTCATTAATTAGATTGACATCGACTAACATACAATATAGTATAGTTAATAAGTACTTATATTTTAATTCTTTTTAAAGGTAGTTGAATAAAAGTTATAAAATATAAAACTTATTAGAATAAAACTATATAAAATTATTCAATATGTTCCACTTTTTTGTATACATTTTAGTATACTTCTAATGTCATTTTTGTTCATAGTTTCAAGATATACTAGTTAATTAATAATAAATTAATTTATTAATTTAATAATAATTTCTTCTCGATAACCGGAGTTAATGAAGTTAATCGACGTCGAGCGTTGTCAGAACGTGGAGGGTGACGTGGGCAGACGTGAAGTTTGAAGTTTATGTAAAGTTTGACCGCCAGCTTTTAACATCTTAACTGTTACACTCTCCTTTCCTAGAGCCTTTCCATTCTTCATCGCTTCTATAGCATTTGTCACTTCATCCAATAGGATATCTGACATTTGCTCTTCCGTGGGCATTACTGTCTTTGACTGGTTCTGATTTTCATAAAACTTTGAATAAAACCTTCTGATAACCTCTAACATTTCCGTACACTCGCTACACACTGTGCTATCCTCACGCCTCAAACATTTGTATTTTTTATTTTCCAATTTATATGTAGCTTTGTTCATTCGCCCGTTTTCTTCTAGTGTTTCTTGCACTAGCTTCATGTTGAATCGACGCGTTTCCTCTCGAGTACGTTTTCTTATAGTTTTGCAAAGCTCAAAGTACTTGACTCTGGAAAAAGACTCCTTGCATGTCTCATTGTAAGCCGTTTCTTTTTTGACTGTTTGACTGTTGAAACTCTTTTCTGCTGGTGCTATTACAGCAGCCGTTTCAAGCACATTGTCGATGTTTTTTTCATACTGATCTGTTATTTTCACTTCCTCTGAGTCTTGCAACACAGCAAAGCGATTCGACAAAGCAGTCTCAAAAACGCTGTCCCCTGCATCAGCTTCCCAGAATTCACTTTGCCCTTCTTCGATCATACCATTCTTGTTCGTTCAATCTTATGTGGAACGCACAACAACCTGCGTCTCCACCAAAATGCGCATTCTGTTAATTAATTGCTTGACCAGGATCGAGCCTCACCCATCCCTTACTTTGGAGAACACACCAACTACTGTTGTCCCATTGGAGTCCAAAGAAATCCAAAACTGTATGTATAAGTCATCCGACGTGAAGTCGGCGAAAGTATGGGTTGTTTGATTGTAGGTAGCGTCTAACTATTCTTGACGAGAATGCATATGCCGGCGCACTGATGAGTCTACCAACAGACGAAATATGTGCCCTCTAATGTAGGAAATGGTTGGGAGTCGATCAAGTAACTAACCGAATGTATATATATATATATATATATATATATATATATATATATATATATATATATATATATATATATATATATATATATATATATATATATAAAATTTCAAATTTTATGTCTCTTAAGTGTGAACAGGCGTTATCTAGAAATAATAAAATTTTTCGTTTCTCACGTTTCAACTTTCGATGTAATATCACCAACCATTCTGTTATTTCCAAGTAACAGGTAAATCATTCAGATTGGCGTGTTTCAAAGCTCTTTGTTTTTCTCTTCTTTCTAGTATTAGCGGCTTTTCATTTTCTCCATTCATGTTCATATAAAACAGTATAGTAAGCTTTCTTTCGAAAGTTTGCCTCCAATGCAAATGTAATGGTTTATTAGGAAGTGCACGAAAAAATATTTTAGTTTCTTCTGCATTGTAGATACTTTTTGGTGCATAGTTGCTTATAATCAAGGGAATCTTAGTAAGGGTAAAAATGTGGCTCGATCGTCTGGCGTGTTAACGCGCAACCTCTCTAGATATGGCTTTGAAACTGTTTGAACCGTTGACCGGACTGGATTAAAACCAGGAATCCGATGTGGAGATTCATTTTCGCCAAAGTTGTTTATTTGAATATCTTCAAGAAATTGAACTGGAAGTACAGTGGCTTCAACATTAATGGGCAACAACTGAACCATCTGATATATTCGCTAAGGACATTGTGGTAATTGCGAACAATAACAAATAATTATTAGATTCGCTAAAGGAGTTAAAGCCTAAATTAAGATACTTAATGTTGGCACATATTCAAGTAGTCATTTGTACCTTAGATTTAAAATTTGACTTGTTAATACGTCAAAGCCGTCAAGAAGTGTAACATCTATCTGTCCATCCTACTATGAACTTTTCAGTTCTTCCTGGTATTTTTAGAATTTTATTATTAGTGTACAGTTATTATATGGTTTAGAATTTTTTACGTGATCTAATTTTATAGGGTTTAGCCAACATTCTGAAAAATAAGTTTCTTCGTAGAAGAGAAAGAAATTCGCGAAATGTTTTAATTAATTTAGCTGTCCTTTCCGGACGCGGATACATATCTAATTGTAGTACTTTCTAATGATTATATGTACAGTGGAATAACAAATTAACAATAAGTTTTTAATTTCGTTGCAAATTTAAACAACCTTTTTAAATACAAGGTTTCCCATAAGAAAGTTTCTATTTCTTTGGCTGACTGTCCAAACGCAATAACTGTTGCTTTTGGAAGTGGGGCCACATACATATTCCTTTTTAATATTAAATGTCTTTAATATTTCTAGATCACATTTTTATGTGTATTTTCGAAGAATATATCGTTTTATAACATATAGTTCTGAATTTCCAATTTAGTGTTATTTGCATTAGGAACTTTATTTTTTTGGCGGTTATGATAACTAGCAGTGTCCATTATAATTACGCTTTCCTTAGGCACATTGGGCAAAAGGCTATTTATAAACCAATCTTCAAAAAGTTCTCCTGTGGTGTCGTCATGGTCCAAAGATGAATGTTTAATATTTCTGGATGGTAACTGTAAACAATTTGGTACCCATTCATCCTCGGAACCAGCATGTAAAATTGTAATTCTTTTTCCTTTGTTCGATGGGGCTTTGGTTTTTTTTTCTTGATGTATCTACCCATCCTTTTGCTGGCATGTCATATGTATCGAACCATGTTTGATCAAGATAGATAATGGGACGATTTTCTAATCTGTATTTTTTTATATAGTTTTAGTAGTCAAACCGCCATCGTCGCAATCGTGATTCCATTAATATTTGCGTTTTATTAATGGTCCAATATGCAGAATCCATTTGGGATAAGATTCTCCGGATGCTAGTTTTGCTGCAAAGAATGTTGGTTTCATACTTCCTTAGTCGCTGTTGCATTGAATCCAAAGTAGGTACAGTTTGCTCTTCATACATAGCATAAATTTTGCTTCGAACTAAGTCTTTGTCGCTTTTGTCAACACATTTTCTTTTACCAGAATCACTAAGGACTTTTTTGGCTTTAATTGGCTTCGTCACAATATCACAGAGACGTTTTCGTTAATGAAGACGTTTCTACTGCGGCTGCATTCAGCAGTCTATTAAATAAAGAAACATACACATTTTTAACAATTTGTTTAGCATCGACAGATAAATGTTTTCTTTTAAAATTAGCACTATCGGAGGCACAATGATCATTATCTTGCCAAGAACGCCACATTTTTAGCACGTTTGGATTAACAAAAATTACGATCGAAATTATAGAACTGCATTGTTTAATAAAATAATGCGAACTAAACTAAAATATTTCAAAACTATTAAAGCAGGTATAAAAATAATTTTATCTTTTTACTTGTTATTTTATTAGGCCTGACCCTGACGTTTCTTGCAACTTGGCTTTCATTACGGCAGGGGTTGTTAAGAGTTTTTGCAGCCAATCGGTCAAAAATATATCTTGAAACGCATTATACCTGAACTGCAAAACTTTGCTGGTTATAATCAAAGGACATGGTTTCAGCAGGACGGAGGAACATCACGCACTTCCAACATGTCTCTGTCACGAGTTCGTGTAATTTTTCCTAACAAATTGATTTCCAGGGGCGGTGACATAAATTGGTCTCTACGTAGTCCTGATTTGAGCCATGCATTGATCGAAAAGCGACCAGAATGAACAAAAAGTGATTTTGCAGCACGACAACGCCATATCACACACCAAAAACGCCGAATTCACCAGACTTGGCCATGAAACACTCAGTCCGTGAAACGTTTCAACAATTAGGGAGATGTCGAAAAATGGCTGGTTGAGTGGAGCACCTCAAAAATTGTACGGTTTTTCTGAAAGAGCACCCACAAATTGCCAGAAAGATAGGAAAAATGTGCAGCTAGCGATGGCGCATACTTTGAATAAACCATTTCTCTTAAATTAAACGTGTTTTTTTTTAAGAAAAAATTAAGAAATACTAACAATTGGTATTACCTACCTTTTACCTTACCGTTATTTTTCTTTTTTTTCGTATTTATCTTATATCTTACATTTAACAATAATATTCCTCAATAGTTTTTACAGTTCAGCTTAGTAGTAAAGTTTATTGGGTATATTATCGAGCTTGCGTACTCATTGGCTTCGTATTTATTCCATCCACCCAATCCATAGAATTTCGTATTCTTAGTCATCTGCTGATATCGATAGACTGATCAAAAATCGTCCCGTTTCTCTGCTGCCCGCTGTATAAGGAGTTGTACCACTTCGTGAAAAGATAGAAATATATTCAGTTATTCTGCGATCCCAACCAACTTTTTGATAAGGGGACAATTTTTTATGCTCGCTTCAAATCAGGTGATACCAACTTGGAGGATAAAACATGAAGTGATCGACCAGCGGATTTCGACAATCAGGTTCTTTTGGCAGCCATAGAAGGGGCCTAAAGCTTAACAACTCGAATGTCAGCCGCCTCAACAAGCGCGGTATGGTATGAAAATGGACTGGATGGGTCCCTCACGAGCTCCCCGACAAAAACAAGCCGACCGTGTCCGAATTTTCGACGACTTGCTGCAGATAAGAGAGCAAACGCCATTCCAAAAATCTCGTCGCTGGAGCTGACTATTGGTTATTATTCAAAAACGTTAAAATAAAGAAAATCTTCTTTCTCTTCTCTGGCAGGCGGGCAGCCTTCGATGTCAAAGTTTGGATTGCTTCCATGAACCAGACTTTTTTTGGCCGTGGAATGGATTATCTGCCAGGCAAATAGGAAACAATTATTGAAGTTAGAAATGAAGCAGTTATACATCAGCCCAATAGAATATTTTTTTCTTTTTTTTTGGATTTTTCGCCACGATATGAAACTCAAGAAAATATCAAAAATATGTGTTCTTATGTAAATAAAGAAATCACCGGGTAAAAAACAACGAAAAACCCAAGAAAAAAAGAAAAAAATATATGAACACGCCACAATCATTCAGACAAAACTCAATAGAAATTTAACAGATCATATTATTGATCAAAATTACATCTGATAAATCTATTCTTAAATACTTTGACTCTTCTGGTGATTTCTGGTGTTTTTATCTTTTACCTCCTGCCTTAAAATATTTCAAATATATTTTTTATTATTTCTGGTATTATTTCCAGCGTGATAACTGTGCTGTGTTTGGTCACAGATTTATCATTTGTTATGATTAGAAATTAGTGATTATTAGTTTTTATTTATGTTGACATATTGACCTTTTTAGTAAACTTTGCGATGTCTTGTGAATGTGACATAACAAATGTATAAATATTATTTCATTAATATGTGGCTTATAAATGAATTAAAAATGGAAAGTGGTTATTTATTTTGGTACAAATGTTTTTAAGATTTTTTATGAAATAAAATAAGATCATATGATTTTGAATAATAAAAATGAATCAGTTATAAACATTTTTAAAAATGGCTCGATCGATAGTTTTCTTCAAGAACTCGTTAGTTTTCGTTAAGAACTGCAATAATGGTACTTTCGAAACTGCAGCATTCACCTGTGAACTCGAGAACTATATTAGATATATATATATATATATATATATATATATATATATATATATATATATATATATATATATATATATATATATATATATATATATATATATATTATTCACGTATAGGCCCTGGTAGACCACGTGAAGTACAGTTAGAGGCGTTTGTTGTTATTAGCCTTCCTTTGCCCCCATACTGATTTCATTATTTCGCTATGAGCTTTTTTCCTTTCGTCAGACCAAGTTGTTCCAATCTTCCTACATTTTTCTCTCTGGCCAACCTTCCAAACGTTAACCTTATGCCTCAAACAGCCTCTATCCTGATTTCACTTTGTGAAATATTTGCTGATCGTAGATCCTCTTTAATTGCAGCAATCCATTTAATTATTTCTACTTTAGCTCTACTCCTATTTTCATAAAATTCGACTCTTTGTCTAGTTAGCCTACTCGGATTCATCCGTTTTATGTGTCCGTAAAACTTAAGTCTTCTTTTTTTCATATCGCTATGTAGATCTGTGTATTGTTTGATTTCTTGGTTTTCTCGAAGTCGGTATGTTGTGCTATTTATTTGTTTGGGGCCCAAGATTTTTCTTATAATTTTTCTTTCCTTTTCAATGTCCTCGATGTCTCCCTTTCTATTCAAAATGAGCGTTTCTGCCCCATATAGACATTCTGGGTTAATAACTGTGTTGTAATGTTTTGTATTTTTAGATATGCATTTTCGTTGCAAATATTTTATGTAAGTCTCAATGCAATTTCCATTTTTTGACATCTACCCTTATTGGCCGCTTTTTCCAACCCATTTTCCATGATTATTTCACCCAAATATTTCAATTGAGAGACTCGTCTCATGTCACCATATTTAATTTTTAGAAATGGTATTCTTAGTCTGTTGTAGGTCATGTATTGTGTCTTTTCAAAGGAAATTTGTTGAGTCCTACCTTTTCTGTTGTTTCTTTTAGGATTTCAATCTGTTTTTGTGCCGTTAATACATCTTGAGTCTATAATTGAGTCTAGAATTTTAGGTTCTATCTGTCCCTGTGTTCTGTCTAGTAGACATTGAGATTGAATTTTGTAACAAACTGGGAGAAAATATATCCCTCTGTAGTTGTTTACATCCGTTCTATCTCATTTCTTGTGTAGTGGATGGATTAGAGCATCTTTCCAATCTTTCGGAATCTGTTCGGTTCGCCAAACTTCTTGTAGAATTTTGGTTATTTCCTTGATTGTACCTGGACCAGCGGATTTCAAAAGTTCAGCAGTGATTCCATCTTCACCAGAAGCTTTGTTATTTTTATGTCGGTGGTAATGAATCTGGGTTTATTTGTTTAGGATTTAGTGTTGGTAATTTGTTTAAGGGCTCAGGACAGTTTAGTAGTTGTTCAAAATATTTCGTAAGTTCTTTGCAATTGTCTTGGTTATTTAGATCTAATTGTCCGTTTTTCTTTTGGAAGCAAAGACTTTAGGGTTGATAGCCTATTAATTTAGTTTTAAATGTTTTGTAAAAGTTTCGGGTCTTATTTTTTTTGGAAATCTTTTTCTATTTCATTAAGTTGATTGTTTTCATATTTTCTTTTAGTTTGTCTAATTAGCTTCGATGTTTCTTTTCTTATTTCCAAAAAGGTGTTATAATTTATTGCTGTTTTTTTGACTGTTCCAATCTTTGAATGCTTTACTTCGAATTCGAATACTGCTTGTTCGCAAAGTTCATCCCACCACGGATGTTTTCTACGTTTTTGTAATGGGACCAACTTTAAGGCTGTTTTAATAATTTTTTGTTTCAATTCTTGCCAGGTCTGTGCTGGTTGTTTATCCAGTTCTTCTGTTAGGGTTGGTTTTATTTTCCTAGGGTCGAACTTTGGTATTAGCAGTCTCTTTTGAATAAGATTTCGAGGTTTTATGCTAAGTTTGATTCTAGTCAAGTAGTGATTCGTGTCATCTCTTTATAATTGGGGTACGAAATGGCAACATGGTCAATTTGAAATTCACCCATGTACGTGTTTGGACACCTCCAGGTATTTTGTTTTGTTATTTTCTTCTTAAAATGGGTTGACATTATTTTTAGATTAAACTGCGAACATAGTTCAACCAATATTCTACCATTATGGTTAGTCCATTCACGAGCGGGAAAACTGCTGCCTGTTTTCCTGTACTTTCTTTATTTCCCTAGTTGGGGGTTGGAATCACCTAATAGGATTTTTACATGGTTAGAGGGAATTTTATTCTTTTCTAGAATTTCCCAGGGCTTATTTACTATTTCAGAATTAGATTTATTTTCTTCGTTAACTGCGAGGTGTGCATTGATTAATGTATAGTTTTTGTTAGCATACTTGAGGGATAGTGTCATAAGTCGATTATTTACTGGCTGGACATTAGTTATAGAACCAAGAATGTTTCTTGAGATAGCGAAAGCAACACCGAGATGTGGTGTATTTTTGAGTATTCTTTTGTCTGTTTTACTTTTAAAAAGTCTGTAGTTGCCGAATTCCAAGGTGTTATCATCTGTCAATCTGGTTTCTTGCAAAGCTAAAATTTGGATTTTTTGCTGATTCAATGTTCGCCCTAATTCGAATAATTTTCCTGGGCGCAGGAGAGAATTGATATTTACCGTTCCAAAGAAAGTTTTTGTTTTCGGTTTCAGACGTTGGCCAGAGGTCTCCGACTCCTGAAAGATTTTGCGTTTAAGCCCGGACGAAGCCCCAGAATCCGAAAGTCCGGTTGTATAGAGGATTGTCTACCTCCTGGAGTAATTTTGTAATTACTAGAACGCTTCATCTTGTACTTTGAATTAAAGGTTTGAACCATGACGGTTCAGAGGTTAAGACTGGAGGGGTTAGTTCCAGAATTCAAATATCAGCCGCACCACTGTTTTTTTTTACAAAACAGCCTAGTTCATACATATTTATGTGCCTATAAATATAAGTATCCGTAAATTAAAGTACATCCCCTTTAGCAACAATAACGGCAGGAATTCTTTCCAATAAAACGCCTTTTAATTTAGGAGACTTTTGTAGAATGGTGCATTTATTTTCTATGTATTTTATTATTTTATCGGTTGTCCTCAAATTTTACTACTATGAAGACCGCAAAAAAGTTTTATAAGGTTCAGATCTGGGATGTGCAGGTTATTATATATATATATATATATATATATATATATATATATATATATATATATATATATATATATATATATATATATATATTAGATTATCACTTCCAGATACATTTCTAACGATTTAAATCATAGATTCCATAATAATAAGATGGCTTGTTTTAATTTTATGATAGTCAGCTTTCCTAATATAAAGGTAATAGTAACAAAGAATTAAAATTAATTAGGGAGGTGTCCAATGAAAGAAACTTTTCAAAAGGAACAGAACAACAATAAATTCTTGGTAATATCGTTTGATGTCCAATTTACTGGAGATCTAGACTATATATTGAAAAAAAGTGGACTTTAAGGTAGTCTACAAATCATATAATAAATTAAGAGATATCCTGGATAATCCAAAGGATACATTGAGCAAACTAAAAGATTCATATTATCAAGAACACATCGCTCACATTAGATATAGGAAAAATGAAAAATCTTATGTTGCCCAAAATGCACTTGAACATGGCCATAATAATAGATATTAGTACTTTAAGACTTTTAAAAGTGTAAATAATAATAGGGCTTTGGATGCCTATGAAAGGATTCAATTGGAAAGATGTAAGAAAATCATAAACCGAGGTAAAGAATGTACGAGGTGTAACTAGATTGATGCTGTAAAACATTTTGATTTGATTTCATACATATTTACTTATTATCACCTTCAATATACACCCCTTCTCTATCCCTACCCCGCTCCATGCGAACCTTCCATTATTGGAAACAGTGCTGGAAGTTTTCTTCTGCTAGCTCCTTCAGAACGCGTGCCACTTTATCTTTCAAAGTTTCAACGGTCTCAAATATTGTGTCTTTTAATGCAGATTTCACTTTAGAAAGCAGATAGTCGGAGGGCGCAAGATCCGGCGAATAAAATGTATGGTCTGACACTGGGAGGCGGATGGTCTAACACTAGGATGCTGTACTTGGCTAGAAGGCATGACTTGTCCTTCCACTCTTCGGGTCGTTTTTTCCTTATTATTTCACGGAGTTCAGCAAGAACATGAAGGTATTAATGTTTATTAGTAGTTTGGCCTTCAGGAATCTAGTGAAGGTACACAATCGCATGAATATCGAAAAAACAATCATCATTGCTTTGAATTTTGATTTGCTCATTCAAGCTTTTTTGGCTCTCGGTGAATTTGGGTTCTTCCAGTGCATGGATTGGCGCTTCGTTTCAAGATCATAAGTACAATACCACGATTTGTCATATGTTATTATCCTTTTCAATAAGTTTGAGTCATTTTCAATGGCATTCAAAGGGTGAGTACAAACATTTTTGCGAACTTCTTGTTGTTTAAACGAGAGAATATTTTGGCACCATTTTGGTACACAGTTTTGCATGTTAAAATTTGTATGTAAAATTTGCCGTACGCATTTTTTGTCAATTCCTATAGTTTCAGCAATCTTATGAATACTTAACCGACGATCAGATCGAACTAGATTACCGATTTTTTCGATATTGTTATCCGTTTTTGACGTAAAAGGGCGACCCGGACGTGGATCATCTTCAACGTCTTCTCGGCCATCTTGAAAATACTTAAACCACTCAAAAACACGTGCACGCGATAAATATTCATTGCCATGCACTTGTTTCAATAAATTATAAGTTTCAGTAGCGGTTTTTCCCAGTTTCAAGTGAAATTTCACAACAATTCGTTGCTTTATTGTTACCCTTAACATTTTTCCAGTGTTATCTAACGCGACGTAACGAACGAAAGCTACGGTTATATGGATTTATTTACAGAACCGAGAGGTATTACATTCGAAAGAAAATGCTTCACCCTGAACAGCCTTTGGTCGCTGGCTTTTGGCGCATGCCTACTTCTCTTCTTCTGTAGCCGCCCCTAGTGTATATGAATTATATTAAAGGTTTGATCTAGTTGTTCGCATCATAGTATGTTTGACTGTTAATAATATGTTTGACTGTTAATAGTATGTTTGACTGTTAATACTTCTTATTTTTTTCTTAAAAAACACGTTTAATTTAAGAGGAAGTTAAAAAATGGCTTATTCAAAGTATGCGCCAAATTTTCCTATCTCTATGGCAATTTGTGGATGCCCTCCCAGAAAAACCATATATCTTTTGAGGTGGTCCAGTCATAAAGCCATTTTTCGATATCTTCGTAATGTGGAAGTGTTTCATGGAAAGTGCGTGAGACATCGATGAAAACAAGTAGTAGTCGGAAGGTGTCAAGTTTGGTGAGTACGGCGGATCGGACAAAAGTTTCCAGCAAAGGAGAGAAAAAGACAGGCGTTATCGTACTACAAAATCGCTTTTCAATGTCTTGTAGCTCATTCCAGTCGCTTTTAGTAGTATTAATGTTAAAATTAATACCAGTAGTGAATGGTATTAACTTTTTTTATCAGGTTTCAGAAGCTCATGGTACATGACACCCTTCTGATTTCATGAAATGCACATTGTCATCTTTCCAAAGCCATTCGGCAAACAAAACTTCACATACCATTTTTCGCTTTATCTTCTCTCTATCGTTCACCAGTTACCCATTTTCGTGCCTTCTGGCTCTTTCCCATGGCATACAGAGGATCACAAATGGTTCGGCGAACAACATTTAACTTCTCTATCATTTATTGTTGAGTTGCTATATGGCCTTCTTCCAACAATACTTACAGTTCGCCATCTTTAATTTTTTTCGGTTGATCTGCACTTTCTTTGTCTATCAAATCGAAGTCGCCACTTTTGAAGTAGCCTTTTTTTTTTTGAAAATATTGTTAATAGAGTTTAGTGTGGTAGTTTGAAAAATCAGTGTGATTTTAAAAGTATGTATATATATATATATATATATATATATATATATATATATATATATATATATATATATATATATATATATATATATGAAATGAAAAATCAGTGTGATTTTAAAAGTATGTATATATATATATATATATATATATATATATATATATATATATATATATATATATATATATATATATATATATATATATATATATATATATATATATATGGGTAGTGATTGTTTTTATTCTGAATAGATTATTAATGTAGTTTACATATAAAATAATAACTAATTACGTTTAAAAAACAAATTTGCCTATTGTTATTTTCATATGTTAACATCAAGTTATTATAATAAAAATATAATGTAATATTATAAATCTGTGACCATACAAATATCCAAAGCAGGTATATTATCCAAATCAGTCTTTATCAACCCTTTGTAACACATTACTGAACTAAATTAGTAACAAGCAATATTTTATTTTGCATTTAACCAACAATAATTTTGATATTACATATACAGGTAGAAGCCGTTGACAGTAGTGATGTGAAAACACTTTACCATAATGACGTCACAAACATGGCAGCCAATCGTGGCACGTTCGTAGGCCCGTGCTTTTTTTAATTTATAAGTTTTAGTTAATAAAATTTTTAATTAATAATAAAGTAAAAAAATTGATATTTATTTTTTATTCAAAAACCCAATCTTCCTCGTATTTTTTTGATCTAACTAGGTTAGTTTTTTAACGGACCCGTTCATTACCAACGTGTCTTCTACTATTTAACAGATTATGAATTCTTTCTCAGTGGTCTTGGTATGATTTATTATGTCCAGCGTAATTATTTAATTAAAACGTAGTACTCTACTCGGTAATTGTTTCCTTCCAAACAGGAAGACGTACACGTACTTATTTACTGTTTAAGCTAATGCATATAAATTTTTTTAATTTTAAATGTTGTATGATCGCTGGGAAACTATTGGTTTGTTGGTTTTTTCATTTTTGAATTAAACAACATAATTTCCTTAATGTTGTTTAATTAATTGTGCTTTTAATAATTTAAATATCCACCTGTTACTACTCTACTCCTAGAGTTTTCATATAAATCTTTGACGGTATTAGCATTGGTAAGAGAGACCAGGTATGAAAGTAACAGGGGATGAACCTAACGAATGAGTTTCTGAACGAATTTTGTTGGCTGCACTGATGGCTGCTTGCAACAATACCCCCAAAGTAAGTTTTGACCGTTTTTTTCAACTGTGTTTGTTTTTATTATGATAGGTTTAAGCTTGCGTGGCAAGTGTCAGTAAAGTAGCATAAATATTCGTCTTTCTATTTTGGCGTTTGAAACGGTATCTTTCTAACGGTTTTTAGGTTATAGGCATGTTTTTAACCTATTCGGGAAAACTAAAAGGTAAGGATGAATGTAACAGCTTGTTACTTTCATTTCATTATGATCGTGATATCTCAAGGCATGTTTTATTGTGTTTTTTTTTTATATTTCAAAGTAATACATATTTATTTTCTTATTCCAGAATGCCTAATATACCTAAACGAACGACCAGTAGAGATTTATTAACTTTAGAAATAATGCATTTGGCTGCAGAAGAAGTACTTCTCGGAAAAGTACCATTTCGAGTCGCTGCGAATTCATATCAACTGTGCAATATAACTTTATATAAATATGTGCAAAAGAATAAAAATGCTTGGAGAAGGTTCAACAAGACTTTCAAATGCAGGCTACGTATCGAAAAGAAGAATTTTCACTAACGAGGAAAAAAAATACTGGTCGAGTATTTACTCTTTTGTTCTCTAATTAATTACTGATGATAATTAAAATAAATTAAAAAATTAAATATAATAAAGAAATTCCCAGCTTGTGGAGGTCTAATGAATGTGCTGGTGACGACTGACTGAGATTGTTTATGCGTCGTAATCCAAGATTATCAATAAGATCCCCGCAAGCAACAAGTATTGCCCGAGCGACGAGCTTCAATCAAAGCAATGTTGAATTGTTTTTCCAACATTATACAGAGATTCTAGGACGAGACAATTATACTGCATTAGCTATATGGAATATAGATAAAACTGGCGTAACCTCTATACAAAATCCAAACAGAGTTGTAACAGAAAGAGGCACCAAGTAAGTAAGTTCAGTTAACGCCATTGGAAATAGTATTCCCCGATGTTTATATTCCGATCAAAAAGTTTTATGGATCATTTTATCCGTGATGTACCCCAAAGGTCAGTTGGAAGTGTGAATGAAAGTGGTTGGATGCAGAAAGATGATTTCAACATATTTTTGAATCATTTTAAGACTCGCGCAAGACCATCTAAAGAAAATATGTGCATTCTTCTTTTAGACAACCACATTTCCCAAATAGTACTGAAGAATATTGACTTATGTAGAGATTCTGGCATTGCCCTTTAGACTTTTCCATCATAATGCACACACAAGGCGCAGCCGCTTGATCACAGTGTATTTGGACCTCTAAAAAAGGACGTCAAAGCATGCTGTGACAACGGAATGAGATCAAACCCTGGGAAAGTTATGATGATACGCCCATATACGATATGCCCAGTATAGTCCAAGACTCTTTTGATCGCCGTAACACTGCGAAATATACAGGCGGGTTTTGCTTACAAAGGGATATGGCACGTGAATACACAAGCATTTACAGATGTCGACTTCTTGCCAAGCTCTGTCATTGATCGACATTTAGAAGATTCACTACCAGACCCGATTCCGTCAACAAATCGTCAGATTGATGCAATGCCCTCTTCATCATCATCAAGCATGCAAGTAATTTCGACTGAGTGTGAGTTACGCTCACAAACATCATTAGTAACATCACCATTAATAGCTTCATCGGCTGTGCTAGCTCTCCATTACTGCCAAGAACCCTTTCTGAATTAACTTTGCCCCCAATAATGGCCTTGCCATCAACAACTAATTCGAAAGTAGATGTGGCTATTTCATCGACATTATCTGATAATTTACATATCCCATGTACCTATTCAGCTAGTGATAATACGTCACGATAACATCGTTTAGCCCCTATGAAGTTAAGCCCCTAGCAAAATCAGGACCCAGGAAGAATAATGGAAAGGGATGGAAAGGCGGAAAACCAGCTATAATGACTGATACTTCAAACAAGCTTGAACTTCAAGAACAAAACGAAAGAAAGCTTAGAGCCAAAGAAGCTGCAGACTGCTAACGAGACAAATAAGCCAAGGGCTTTAGTTGTTAAGAGAACTATAAAAGAAGGAAATAAAACACAAATGATGAAAAAAGATGCTAAAATAACTAAGGATAGTGATAATTCAGACAGCGAAGATTGCTTCAATTTAGTTTGTATGGAATTCTTTTCAAACAGCAGGTCCAATGAAAACTAGGTACAATGCCTAAAGTGTCAGCTGTCGGCTCATGTAGACTGCACTAATAACTAAATAAGTTATGTGTGCCATAATTGTTTGTCTGATATCATTTTTAAATAATCTTGATTATGTTAGAAGATTGTTATATTTCCTAGAAATGTTTAATTTTTTTGGTAATTGCCATACTAATTTAAAACCTAAAAGGCTAATTATAAATAAATATGTTGATTATGAAAGTCATTTTGTTTTAATTTACAATGTTACAACCATCCCCTTACACTGTTACAACCAACCTTAGGGGTAGGGATGGTTGTAACAAATTACACTTTATTTATTTGATCGTTTTTCTCAAAATATTTAATATCAATTGCAATTAAGCAAGTGTTAAAAGATAGCTGAAACACCAATCTATTATGTGTACTGATTAAAATTTTGATATTCAAAAATCCCTGTGAGATATTACGAGAAAATTAAAAATTGTGACGTTCATTCCTGGTCTCTCCTAATCTTAACTTCAACATGCACCCCAGTAATCCCTACCGAAGAGTCCCCGGTTCTCCAAGAGAGGTGGGTTGAACGTGAGTTGAGTTGAACGTCGTTGAACAACGAAACCTAAAACACAGCCTCAGATTGCACTGATTCAATGTAAACAGACATGACAATGAAATATGGACATGAGATTTTCTACATGGCTTATAAAAACCTTATATTAACCAGAAAATCTAAGCAATTTCCTTCAACACGTAGCCAAATAAGATCTTGATATAGTAGCGTTCCAAAAGATGATATAGTTAGGTATCCGATGTCTAAGACAATATTATAATCAAATATATTTCAGCGAACATAACAAGAAACACGAATTTGGTTGTGGGGTTGTTATAGGAAGATTTGAATCAAATGTATTCGGTTTTAAACCAGCGAGAGGACCTGTGATGGACACATTTCAAAAGATGTCAATGTTCTCTATACAATCAAAGCTCCTCATATATTACGTACCATAAATATGCCGTGAATATGGAATGGCAATTTGTACGAGATTATAGGGGATATATTCGAAGGTTACAAAATAAAAAGAAAGAATATATAATAAAAGCTATTTTTACATAGACACGGATCACTACTTGACTAGAATCAAACTTAGCTTAAAACCTCGAAAACTAATCCAAAAGAGACCGCTAATATCAAGGTTCGACCCTACGAAAATAAAACCAACCCTAACAGAAGAGCTTGATAAACATCCAGCACAGAACTGGCAAAAATTGAAACAAAAATTATTAAAACAGCCTTAAAGTTGGTCTCTATAAAAACGTAGAAAACATCCGTGGTGGGGTGAAGTTTGCGAGCAAGCAGTATTAAGTCGAAGTAAAGCATTCAAAGATTGGAACAGTCAAAAAACAGATATAAATTATAACATCTTTTTGGAAGAAAATAGACATCGAAGCTAATTAGACAAATTAAAAAACAATTATGAAAACAATCAACTTAATGAAATAGAAAAAGATTTCCAAAAAAATAACACCCGAAACTTTTACAAAATATTTAAAACTAAATTTAAAGGCTATCAACCCCAAAGTATTTGTTTCCAAAAGGAAAACGGACAGTTAGCTCTAAATAACCAAGACAATTGTAAAGAACTTGCGAAATATTTTGAACAACTACTAAACTGTCCTGAGCCCTTATACAAATTACCAACGCTAAACCCTAAACTAACAAACCCAGATTCATTACCATCGAATGAAGATGATAATTAGGCAAAGCAAGCGACTTAAAAATAACAAAGCTTCTGGTGAAAATGGAATCACTGCTCAACTTTTGAAATCCGCTGGTCCAGGAATAATCAAGGAAATAACCAAAATTCTAGAAGAAATTTGGCGAATCGAACGGGTTGCAGAAGATTGGAAAGATGCTCTAATCCATCCACTATGCAAGAAAGGAGATATAACGGATTCTCTTGACCGCGAATCTTTATTCCAAATCTTGAAAGAACAAGGACTGAAAACGCTGGCAATTATTAAAACAACAGTAACTCGCCACTCTTATTTAACTGTGTTCTAGAAAAAGTAATACAGGAGTGGCGTGAAAAAAAGTCGGCCCTGAATATTGACCGGCTCATTAAACTGGGGCGAACCAACATCAAAATTGATTGTCTGACGTTTGCTGATGATCTAGCAATTTAGGCTCAAGATATATTAACGTTACAAAAACAGATTGAAATCCTAAAAGAAACAGCAGAAAACGTAGGACTCCAAATTTCCTTTGAAAATACACAATACATGACTTGCAACAGACTAAGAACACCATTTCTAAAAACAAAATATGGTAACATCAGACGAGTCTCTCAATTCAAATATTTGGGTAAAATAATCACAGAATATGGGTCGGAAAAAGCGGCCAATAAGGGTAGATGTCAAAAAATGGAAACGGTATTGAGAATTACACAAAATATTTACAACAAAAAATGCATATCTAAGAACACAAAACTGAGACATTACACCACAGTTATTAAGCCAGAATGTCTATATGGGGCAGAAACGCTCATTTTGAATAGAAAGAGAGATATCGAGGACATTGAAAAGAAGGAAAGAAAAATTATAAGAAAAATCTTAGGGGACAACATACCGACTTCGAGAAAACAAAGAAATCAAACAGTACACAGATATACATAGCGATATGGGAAAAACAAGACTTAAGTTTTACGGACACATAAAACGGATGAATCCGAGTAGGCTAACTATACAAATAGTCGAATTTTATGAAAATAGGAGTAGAGCTAAGGTAGAAATAATTAAATGAATTGCTGCAATTAAAGAGGACCTAAGATCAGCAAAAATTACACAAAGTGAAATTTAGGATAGAGGCTGTTTCAGACACAAGGTTGACGTTTGGAAGGTTGGCCAGAGAGAAAAATGTAGGAAGACTGAACAACTTGGTCTGACGAAAGGAAAAAAAAACTCATAGCGAAAGAATGAAATTAGTATTGGTGCAAAGGAAGGCTAATAACAACAAACGCCTCTGACTGTACTTCGCGTGGTCTACCAGGGTCCATACGTGAATTATAATAATTAAATAATAAGAGGTATTTTTTAATGAAAGATTTTTAACAATATTTTAACAATTAATGTTTATGAAGAAATCACAAAGCTCATTTGTCATTCGTAAAACTTCATTCAGGTTTTTTAAGTTTAATGTCACCTTTTCAGTGTTCGTTGAAACTTCCTCTTCCGTGTAATGGAGGTTAAGCATTTCCTCAAAGTCAGTTTCAGTCAACTCTTCATCTTGCGATTCAAGCAATTTTTGAATGTCGTTGATTCTATCTGTCCGAAACCATCTCGTCCTATGCCATTCGCAACTTGAGCAATATTTTCAGTTATTGTTTGACTTTACACAGATTCTTGATCGTTACCTGAGGTTAGATCAGGCCACAATTTTTTCCAGCATGATTTCAACGTATATGGCTTCAACTCTTGCAATGATTATGTTAACAATGCACTTTTCTATGTCAACATTTTTCCAGCATTGCATAACATTCATATCAGGATCAAATTTCATGGTGTCCAATATGATTTTAAAAGTTTGTCTAATGTAATAGAAGTTAAAGGCATGGATTATTCCTTGGCCCATAGATTAGTGTCGTGTCGTGTCGTGTCGTGTCGTGTTAGGAGGCATATAACATATCACCTTTACATTTGGATGCGTAGCTTCAAGCTCCTGAAGGTGACTTGTAGCATTGTCCAAAACTAGAACTGAAACTGAAAACTAGAACTGAAAGAATTATTTTTTAAATAAGTTTCAACTTCAGGAACAAATCATTCACAGAAAATGATACATGTAACCCACGCTTTCTTGTTTGAACGCCAAAATAGTGGTAGGTTGCCCTTGTTTTAATTTTTCAAAGTACAAGGATATAGAGGTCTGTAAAGCATAAGTGGGTTAATTAAACAATCTCCTGATGCTTTAGAACATTGCAGCTGTGTAACTCTATATTTTGCTGCCTTAAAACCAGAGCCGGACTTTTCACTTTTTGATTTAAATGTTTTATTTGGCATTCTTTTCCAAAACAGAGCAGTTTCGTTTATATTAAACGCTTGTTCAGGTTTGTATCCACCATCAACAATTAACTTTGATTTTTGTTTTGTTTTCAATATGTTGCTGCTGCTGAAGTGTCCGCAGATGAAGCTTCTCTAACAATTTTGATGTTATGCAGTGATTGTTACACCTTGAACTTATTGAACCAACCTTCCAGTACTTGATATCGTCCATCCGTATATTCATCACCAGGTTATTTAAAATGTGCGTAAAGGCGCTTAGCTTTCTCACGGATTATAGCACCACTTAAAGGCACTCTCTTTTGGCTATAGTCTTCAATTCATAATGTTAGTGCAGCTTCCATTTTTTCAATCGCGGGATCATCTTAGAATTCCTTATTTTGTCTTCTGATTTCGTGATAATTCTATTTCTAATTTTCCTTTGCTTTTACTCGGCATTATAAAATCGCTAACAAACCAGAAGAGACACGGGCAATTCACTCGAAATTATTGCGAGGAATGACAAGTTAAAGCAGTAAAACCAAAGATTTGGCGCCGATCGTGTGAAGTCGCTTTTTACCTAAAGCCATAACGTCACGCGTAACTCGGAGGCGCGCACTGCGCGGAAATTTATTTGTCAACGAACCTTCGGCGGCAATAAGACTTGTTTGTTTATAAATACTTTGATAATTGTTTTGAAAGGTAACTGGTAAATAAATACATATTATTCTAAGACAATACATATTATTCAACATCATAACCAGCGTGTAATATACATGGAAAGAAGGCTTTGGTGTGTATTTGGTGGGATAGTAGGGAAGCTGTGTATTATAAACTGCTCAAACCTGATGAAACGATTACTGGCGATCGATGCCGACAACAATTGATAAAATTGAACCGAGCATTGAAGGAAAAATCTCCAGAATATGCCCAAAGACACGATAAAGTCATTTTTTAACATCACAATACTCGGCCCAATGTTGCTAAATATGTAAAAAGCTATTTGGAAAACGATAAATGGAACCTCCTGCTCCACCCGCCGTATTCACCGGACTTAGCCCCTTCGGACTACTACTTATTTCGATCGATGCAGCACAGACTTTCAGAACAATACTAACGTTCTTATGAAGAAGTGAAAATTTGGCTTGATGACTGGTTGGCCTCAAAAAACCAAAAGTTCTGTTGGCGTGGAATCCATTATTTTACAGATGGCAAAAACTAATACTAAAGATGGCGAATACTTTGATTATTAGGGTTATTTATTTTATTATAGAAATAAACGCTCAAATTTTGCAAAAAAGAGCGACATTATTAACCGAAACGAAGTGTAAGTATTTAATAACGAGACTGACGCTCTAAAGTATTTGATTTTGATTTTATTCATATTTACTTATCACCTTCAACATACATCCCTCCTCTATCCCTACAACGCTCCATGCGAATCTTCCATTGTTCGAAACAGTGCTGGAAGTCTTCTCTGTCAGTTTCTTCAGAACGCGTGCCGCTTTCTCTTTCATAGCTTCAACGGACTTAAATCTTGTTCCTTTTAATACAGATTTTACATTAGGATATAGATATAAGTCGCACGGCGTAAGATCCAGCGAATAAGGCGGATGGTCTAATACTGGGATGCTGTACTTAACTAGAAACCTCTTGACAGACGATGAGAATGAGAACCCATGACTTGTCCTTTCACAATTCGGGTCGTTTTTTCCTTATTTTTTCTCGAAGTTCAGCAAGAACATGAAGGTAGTAATGTTGATTAATAGTTTGACCTTCATGAACCCGGTGAAGGTACACAATCCCATGAATATCGAAAAAAAAAACAATCATCGTTGCTTTGAATTTTGATTTGCTCATTCGAGCTTTTTTAGCTCTCGATGAATTTGGTCTCTACTGGTGCATGAATTGGCGCTTCGTTTCAGGATCATAAGTAAATATCACGATTCATTACATGTTATTATTCTTTCCAATAAGTTTGGGTCATTTTCAATGACATTCAAAGTGGCAGTACAAACATTTTTGCGAGCTTCTTGTTGTTCAAACGTTAGAATTTTAAGCACCATTTTGGCACACACTTTTTGCATGTTAAAATTGTTATGTAAAATTTACCGTACGCATTCTTTGTCAATTCCTACAGTTTCAGCAATCGCATGAATACTTAACCGCCGGTCAGATCGAACCAGATTACCGATTTTTTCGATATTGTCATCCGTTTTTGACGTGGAAGGGCGACCCGGGCGTGGATCACTTCAACGTCTTCTCGGCCATCTTGAAAATGCTTAAACCACTCAAAAACACATACACGCGATAAACATTCATTGTCATACACAAGTTTCAAGTGAAATTTCACGCTTGTTATACTTAACATTTTTGGAGGTACTGCATTCGAAAGAGAAGGCTTCACGCTCAGGGCCTGATATTTGCGTATACCAAAATGCGTCCGGTTTGTGCATGCCGACACACGTTGAGTAAAATTCAAATTTCTCCGTTGCTAGACTTTGACATTCAATTTAAATATATTATAATTGGCTTTATATTCGGGACAAATAATTTATGAGTGTGGGCAACGACTACAAAATTCTATAACAGACACATAAACAATTTTATTTTAATTTAAGACAATTTATTAACTTCTATAGTTCGAATAGTTTTTATTTATCGTTAAGAACATAGTTTTATGGATTAATACTATTTATTACGAGTATATAATAATTCAATGTATATAAACAAGTTCAAATGTGTATAAACAGTTGAAATGCATATAAACAAATCCTTTTGTTTCCCAATTTAAAAATGTAAGTAAAAAATAATATATATTGGTTATGTAAAATTGCAATATGCAAATTGAAAGTTTTGTAAACATTGGTTTTTAAATTTAATATCCAGCTAAATTCGATATTTGGACGTGGTGGGTCTTTCGAAACTGGAATCGTTTAACTTGAAACTAAATGTTCGAGCCCATCGTATTCTTCTTCATGAGCACTGTTCAACACATAAGTAACAATAAAATTACTATTTCTACCACCATCCAAACATCTAATCAAGTATAAATAAATATAACACCGTACTTTTTAATAGCAACAAATTTATAAACATGATTCAATGTTTTTGGGTTTAATATCTATTTCAGTTATATTTTTTTTGTGATAATAACCTGGCTAACAATTCGACGACCACTTGTTTTCTTTCCCTTTTCTTAATTCTTGCAGATTGTTCATTCGATACTGGTTTTCTAGAACTAAATGCCAGATTTTGAGCAGCACAGCATCATCCTTCAATCGTCGGTAACTTTTTGGTGTTTAATTTGATAATTTATGTTGCAGATTTACTTTAAACCACTCTCTATCTAAAAAGTGTTTCGAACAAATACAAGCCGTTTTCAGGTTAAACTTTTTGTGTCTTTTTGTGGCATGGATTCACTTCTTCCACTCAACGTCATTCTAGGAAAAATGGAAGAACTTCGCATCACAAGGGTTCTTTTTCTACTGATTGTTGGAGTTACACCCAAACACAGTACACTGCATTGTTATTATTGAATATTTTACGTTAACACCACAAAAACGCCGTACATAAACTTCCAGTAAACTTATTATATGTCAAAACCATCACGTAATTTTACTTCATGGGTGACGTTTTCCCGCCAACAAAGCTCCGCCCACCATGCGCAATATCTTATCTTATTAATTATTATACCTTATTAATTATTATCTTATTAATTATTATCTTATTAATTATTATATATTAAATTAAATAATCGATTTCCTTCCATCAAATTTACATTTGAAATTGAAAACAATGACAGATTACCATTTCTAGATGTATTGATTATTAAAAATAAGGATAATTGTCTAGAGTTTGACATATATATATAAAAAAAATACCACTACACTTAGATATATTCCTAACGATTCTTATCATTGTACTGGTCATAAAATGGCTAGTTTTAATTTCTTAATACATAGACTACTCAATTTTCCGCTTAATAAGGAAAGATATGAAATAGAGAGGAATTATATTAGGAATGTAGCCAAGTGTAATGGATTTGCTCCCTCGTTAGTTGATAAGATAATTAGAAAACATAGATATAAGGTTTTAGTTCGTGAAAACTCGACTTTTCAATTGGAAAGAGACACCTCAAGATTTGTTTCATTACCTTTTCATCATAATTTAACGCGTGGCTTAAAAAATGTTTTTAAGAATGTCAATCTAAAACTGGTATACAGTGCTAGTTTTATATTACGACATTTATTAGGTAATTCTAAAGATAAAACTCCTCCAATGGAAAGGTCGGGTATTTATGAAATTTCTTGTAAGGATTGCGATCAAAGTTATGTTGGGCAAACGAGAAGATCAATCGGAACAAGGTTCAAAGAACACATAGCTCAATTAAGATACAATAGGCCCGATAAATCTTGTGTTGCTCAACATATTTTTGAGAACGATCATTGCATAGATATCAATAATTTAAGATTAATAAAACATGTAACAAACAATAGACAATTAGATGCTTATGAGAGTATAAAAATCAGTAAATGTACCAGTAGTATGAACAGATACAACGGTCCTATTCCTTCGAATTCTCTGTTCCTACTGCTCTAGGTCCTCACTTGCTATTGGTCGCTTGATTAGCATTGTCGTCCCGCCCACAATGCTAAGCGAGCATTATATAAAGTAAGGAGTTTTTAGAATAAGAATTTAGTTTTAATCATCTGCTGATGATGCTAACATGGTTAGCGAAACGTGCGTCCAGAATATAAAAATAGTGTTTTGGTGTATTGTGAAAACATTTTTGTAATAAAAGTTTGTTAATTGTTATATCGTTGGTCGCTGGTGTTTGACGCATGCGTAGAAGAATCTGTAGCAGAGTCAGTCTCGTTATTTAATAGCCACACCTCGTAATATGTTTTCCATAACAGCAAAAAGATTGAAGTATCTGCTTTCAAAGACTCTCAAAACGAAACTAAATGACATATCAGCTTGAAATTAATGGAACTAGAAAGGAAGTTACTTTTGCGATTAAACTGCTATTTATCGAAAAAGTGTCTGACTTATTAATTATCATCGTAAAATACGTACTTTATGATTAAGGTGAAACTTTGTCAACATCAGAGTTCATATGGTGAGGAGTAGGGACTCTGATGACATTGTAAGTTTGCAGACTTTCGCCATACTCCTGCTCCCGCAAACGCTCCTTATTTTATGCCAGTTTTAATGCTTTACAGAATCGAAGACTCCCAACCAAATACCACAACTTTTTTCTCTAAGACTTTTAAGCAATATGGCGTTAGTCAGTCGTATTTAAGTGTAGCTTACTACGTGTTCAAAATATTCTTTTTATCTGTAAATATGTAAGAAATTATTTGAAACAGTTATCAGTACGGTTTTATTTTGTTGCAGGTTTGCATAAGGAGTTCCGCAAATTAAGGTAATAAAAAATTGTTCTTATTCCCTCATTTAAAAATCAAAAAGAAATTAAAAAATAAATATAAATATCGCAAACGAAAGCTGATACCAACCAAGTTGATTTTATTTCCCCTCTTTTCCTTTTTTAATTTATTTACATTGGCTTTCGGAGTTCGTTTTCTCATTTGGATATGTTATGTGATTAATGAAGATCGACGAAAACATTTTTGGTTGTCAAAAGTACAATGAATATTTAAATTTCTTTTAAAACGCGTTTAAGGAAACATTTGTAACAGCGGCTGACCAACAAAAAAATAGTGCTTCTACAGGACATCGATATGTAAGGTTGTTTTTTTGTATTTAAGTCAAATTATTTCGATCTATCATGATGATTTATGTTGTTGTAGTAGCCTCAGATTAAGAATAATTAAGGTTGCATTTCACTTCGCTTCGGTGAGTTTCAAAAACGGGTTCTTGGGTTAGGGTGAGAGGTGTATATTATTGATATAGAATGCTTATAAATGAACGGTCTGTACTATATTGATTTATAGATTGATATAATTTAACAAATTCAATTTAATAACAATATATTAAAGTTATTTTTTGAGATAGTCAGAATGATTTGGATTGATGCAAAAATTCGCCCCGTTTTTTTTTGAGAAACATTGAAAAACATTATTTACTAAAAATCACATTTAATCAGTATAGCATGTGACGTTTTGTTTGTTGATCTTTCTCAATCTCTCCACTTGCTACAAAATCCCACGCTCATAGAAGTTCTGAGGTTTCGGGCTAAATAACTAATCCAGTCCATTTTTCAGGTTTTCCAATGATGTAAAATTTTTGCCATCTATTTTTAAGCGATCTAAATCAGAGGTCCCGAAACATTTCTGTCTCGTAGACCACGTGTCAATTTTTTCTGTTTTGTGTGGACCCCCTGCCTTTCTAATATTGAATTTTTAATTAATATTGAATTTATCAACTTTAAATGTGTTTTTGACAGCAGATCCAGTGCTATACTTTGATAGTTATTAATTTAAACGACACAAAATGCAAATCTACAGTACACAAAAATAAATGTTTTTAATGGAAGGGATGAGCTTGATGTTTTAATAGCAAGTTTTCAATATTTTGCTTCAATTTACTTAGACGGGCCCTAAACCTACAATAAGTTTATTCAATACTTTTATGGCGCAATATGATTGAATCACCTCTTGCACTCAAACGATCAATTATATTGACGCAATAACATTGCCGGTTATAAGCGTCAATGTTTTCGCGTGAGCACACTCCTCTAGGCGAGTAATGTTTCGTGAGCAAGATGTCAGACCAAGATCTTGCTGCAGCTATCGGGTTGTTACTTGTGGCTAAAAAAGGAAACCTTGCTGGTCGAAAGAGTGGTACAAGAAAAGGCAGAAATATACTCATGAACATCTTTTAAAAGACTTGCACTTAGACTTGTGTAGAGTGAAGGACTATTTTATAGGACTTATTTAACGGTTTTTATTTATTGACAAAACACTAACATAACATCAGCACTGAGTGGGGGTAAACTGACGGTCGCTTATATTTTTGTTAGTATTCACATCTTAATATGGTGGGGGATATGTAGTAGGGATAGTAAATATTTTCCCCCACTCAAGGTCATCCTCTCAACGTGACCATTTATAAGGGAAAAACACTTTAAATTCACCCCTGGGTACCCCTTATACGGTGCTTCCTTTGAGGGTTAATAATTATAGAAACCTGCGATGCGATAATACAAGTTTTGAAGCATTTAATCAAGGGAAATAATAAACTATTACATTAAGATCATTTATTTATTTATTTATTCAGTTATTTATTTATTTATTTATTTATTTATTAAACTTAAGGAAATATAGACTTATTAATTGAATGTTAATTATTGATGTAATGATTCATCTTGCTCTTGTTCATTTTGCTGTTGGGACTAGTTCATGTCCTGCTGATTATATGGCAGCTGTTTTGTTTTCGATAATGGTATTGAAGACAATTGCTGGCTGTTTATAAAATCTCCAATTGTCCTTCCATGATGACACCGATAGATTTGCTGTATGGGTTCCATTTTCTTTAAATCCACAGCACAAGACAAAGCCCAGTTTTCGTATTCATCTGGTTTCTGCCTAAGACGTTTAGCTGCCAGTTCCATAAGCGAATCCTCATCTTTTTTCTTTAGCTTCTTTGCTTTAGTATCAGGAACTATGTTGGATGTAAATTGTGTTTGATCGTCTCCAGTAATTCTAGAATCCTCCTAAGAAATTAAGTAATTAGAATGTTTTCCTTTTTAGTTACCACATACAGTCGAGGAATGGAAACTAATTACAAAAGGTTTTGAGACCCAGTAGAATGCCCCTCATGTAAATGGTGCTTAGAAAAAAAGAAAATAGAAATAGAATAGAAATAGAATGGAAATAAAGCACGTGGAAATAAAGAAACCTCCCGGTTCAAGATCATATTACTTCAACTACAAAAGAACACACAGTACCGTGTTGATGGCGGTTGTAAATGCTAACTATGAATTAATTATTGTTCATATTGGCACTAATGGTCGTATATAAGATGGAGGTGTACTACAGAATTTAACTTTTGGAAAACAATGAAAAATTAACGCATTAAATATCCCGCAACCTGCGGTTTTACCTGGTACCTCCGAAAAACTCCCATACTATTTATATGGGGGATGACGTTTTTCAAATATCACAAAATTTGTTAAAACCATATGGTCAAACTAGATTAACAAAAGAAAAACGAATTTACAACTATCGTTTATCGCGTGCTAGAAGGATGGTCGAAAGTGTTTTCGGCATACTATCTACTCTTTTTGGAGTATTTCAAAGAGATTTTATTTTAGGTCTTATTTGACAGTTCCTTTTGATCTTATTAAAATACGGAAAAATCGTTTTGACTTGTTATTTGCGTAATTTTTTTGAGGAAATCTGGCTCCTACTTTTCTTTATCTTACATGCCTCCTGAAGACATTGAATCTGGAATAATACACCCACCATCTCAGGATGTATCCGAACTGATACCATTACACAGTATCAATCAAAGAGATTGGCTAGAATACTGTGATTATTTTAACGAGGGTGCAGTTCGCTGGTAAGATAAAATGGTTGCGTAAAACAATTTGTAGTACTATGTGACTAAAACAATATCAAATTTACCCGTGTATAATTATTATCATTCACAGTTGAACGTTCCGTCTCTCCTCCCGCACTACTTATAATAGATTGTGTATCCATACTAGACTGTGAATCAGATGTGCATTCCTGGTCTTGTAAAAAAAAATTTTATTATAATACTTTACATTATATACATTTCATTATAATATTCGTCTGTACTAGATGGGAATATCTTCGGAGTTTCTTCAGCTCCCTCCTTTCTGTAATTAGTTCTTAAAGAATTATATTTTTTCTTTACACCATCTTTACGTGCCTTTGGAAACATCGCATTGTATATAGACAATAATGTTTCGTAAGCAGCATTCGGTTTATCGTTTTATCACGATCGTGATATTCCTTGCTCTTGACATTCCACATAGGCGGCAGTTCTCTATATAGATAAAAGCATTTGACGATGAAATCGCTTTTTTTAATATTATGTTAGTTTTATAATACTTATCTTACACGGTGCATTGAAAAAATATGGTGCAATAAAAATTAAACTCGCTCAAACTTTTATTCAAGTATTGGGAAATCTTCAATATTAACCCTAAACTAAATTTTTAATAAAAAACTAAAAATTTGTGATATTGTGCAATAAAATTATTAATTTTAGGCCGCTTAGGTTTAACTTTAAATCTCCTCGATCAGTGATTTCCAATATGTTTCCTTTTTTTGTACTTTCTCGCAATAGTGTATAATACAGGATAAGGAACAGATATATCTCTCTGAACACAAAATTGCTAATATCCCTTTCTGAACTGTACCTTAAGTTCTTCGTTAGTGCTTATTTCGATCAGTTCTTGTATTATGATATCCGTTTCTGCAATGTCACTGTATGGATTGATAATCCTCTGTGGTATTTCCATAGTCAAAACATACTCAAACCACCTAATTTCAAAGTCTGTGTGAAGGAAATTTAAATCTTGAACGTAGATTGAAACGTCATCATACTGGCAGTCTGTGACAAATTGGGAAACCTAGAAAATTATCCAATGTTTTGCTTCATTAGTTTAATTCTTACAAACAATGCTGAAATGATGGACATTGTTTTTATCAAATTTACACTGTTACCTTGTAACTGCAAGTTAACCTCATTAAATTTGGTAAACAAATATGTTAAATAAGCAATGTTTGGATTCCACTTAATTTAACTTCTTTTAAAATTGGATCTTTAGCATTCTAAAACTCTAAAACTGTATCAAAAATGGAAAAAAATGTCAAACATAATCCTTTTTATAACCAGCGTACTTCAATGTGAAGGAGTAGTGGATGAAAGTTCTCGTCATTTTCTTCACACAACAGCGCAAATAACTTAGAATTTAATGCGCTGCTCCGAATTCTGTTTACTGTGTTAATGACAAATTGAAGAGATTGATGCAATCTACCACTTAGATGTTTAGCAATTAAATGTTGTCGATGGATGACGGAGTGTATTGCAAACACCTCGGGTACAAGTTGTTTTAAATGGGTCATAAATCCGCGATAGCGACCAAACATGACAGGTACTCCATCTGCTACTGCTAATATTACATTTGATGAAAGGGATCGATTTTTCCATTAAATAATTTCTCAAAACATTAAACATTGATTCGCTTTTAGTGTCTATCAAAGTTCTGGATTTCTTGGTCCATAAAAAACGAATATATGTCAATAATAATGCTTCATTATCAGGTAAAGTTGATTTGTCGAGTTATATAGAGAAATGAGTCATTTGCAGATAATTATATAGAAGTTTTCAGTAGGGCCATATCATCAGCAAACAATAATTCTTGTGTCGTCACTGTTTTCAGTTTTCTATTCTTGCATTTTGTTTGCTATTCTTCTATATATATATATATATATATATATATATATATATATATATATATATATATATATATATATATATATATATGTTATACACTTGTGTACTTACATTTGATACAAAAAAAATGAGCAGATCTACTATGGTTTGGTTTGGTTTGGTCAAGACCAAAACGTTACAATACATGGAGAGGATTAAATGATATATATCTTCTTAAGGAAATATATTATAGGAGCGTTGTATACCTGCTTTAGATTCGTTTAAAGTTGCTGGAGACTAGGGCAATACGCTCAAAAGTTCGAGTAATGCTATCAGGAATCTCACTGGCCAGTCGAATGTTGTTATTTGCGACTTTCTAGAAGAGAAAAAACTGTATACGACATAGTGTTATCTTACTGAAAGCTTGTTGATTGGACGAGCTTGTACCTACGGCCTAACGGCTTGAGGTGACAGGTATAACTATCTTCTAATGCAAATGTTATATTTTGCCTTTCACGTCTAAAACGCCTTCTACGTCAACATGACCACCTAAACAAAATCCAGACTCGTCACTAGAGCTTCTTCTTTTCGGAAAACTAGCCTGGCTTTCACTTGAGCTAGTTCAATCATTTACCAGGATTAGACGCATAACTATTGGTAACTTGTCATGAGTAATGCAAGTTTCCTAGTGATGTGTCTGATAGGTCACGAACAAAAAGGAGGAAACTGGCGAAAAACGCAGATAGTGGATGACCACTGTTTTGAAAAGCCGTGAAATCCTGAATGAGTTGGACTTCCAACTCATTATTATTAACCAACTCATATATTAGAAAATTATTATTTACATTTTAATTTACATTTTAAGACATTTAACCCCAACAGATTTTGAAGCTAAATTTGGTTGTACCAAAGATAGCATAAAATGGCAGCACATTTCGAAAAACTATTCCAGTGAACTGAGCGGTTGACTATTACGCTTAGATATTTAGCAACTGGAGTTTCCTATTCCCATCTCAGTTTTTTATTTAAAGTCTTCAGGCAAGTGATATGAAACATTCTTTCTGAAATGTGTGGCACTAATAATTTTCTTTTACATTTTAGCCACGTCCACATTAGGTTCCGTTGCAATTGAACCCCGCCCTTCAGCTTTTTTGTTTTCACTATATATAAATGGTGGCTAGGAAGCCGACTGTTCAAGGCTCGTTTTCATCCACATGACTCGGACGGCTTACCGCGAACCTTTTTGATGTACTGACAATAAGCATCACGGGCAGCTAGTGCTTCGTACGGTGCATATTCTTGTTTCGTAACGTCATGGTTGCCCGCATTACTCGTGAGCACGAGTTGCCGTGGATGGGCCTAAAAAATTAATTTCGTACAATTAGAAATGTAAGATGTCGTTAGTCCCGCCCTTGGATACTTTTAGAACGACCAGAACCTCCTGGTCATGTCTTCTAATGGTTATCGTGTCCTGTAATGGTTAGAAGCTCCAATGTCCAATCTTGTGTTTTTTTTTCGAAAACTTTAACCTGCGTCTTTCATGGCAATTGCCCGTCTCTTTTTAAATTCACGCAATATTAAACTAGCGGCATTTTAGAAATTTTTAAAAGAACCACAATAATATTGCTTAGTAGCATAAGTTAGCTTAGTAACGGTTCTTTCAAATTGAGCTTTTTTTTAATTCTTGAATAAAACCCAGATGTCGTTGTGAAATTTCCTAGTTCTAGTCTCATTTCCAACGGTGGTTCGTCGAGGAAAAACAGGTGGGGCACGTATAACCAGATTTTGGAATTGGGAAATACGTCGCAACCAAAAATTTTACATTTCTTAGTATCATACACACACTTTGCTGTGTAAAAATACGAAAATAATATTTTGCTAAACCCACCATAGGACCATGACTATTAAATCTGTTTGGGGTCATCCTCCTAAATTTCTGAGCAACAAAGTGGTTGATGACTTGATCATTAAAATTTGAAACTTTTTTTTCAATAGATAGCATTGCTAACGCACACAGCCGTTCTTGGCCCATAGTGTTTCATAGAAATGTTTTGATTCTTTTGAGGGTAGAGAAGCATTTCGCTTTCCACAGTCATCATAGAGATGGTACCCAAAACAGTCAGCAATTCCACAGATTCACTAAAAGTTGATGTTAAATTGTTTTGGATAAACATTTGTAACAGCGACACAGCCCCACTGTGTTTTATAAAGTCGTTCCGTGCGTACATTACCGACAGTTCATTTTTTCATTTTAAGTAATTTACGTTTGCAAACAGGTTACACACAGTTTTAATGTCTTCATTTGGAAAGACGGCTCGATATTCACCAAATTTTTCAGTTTCAAATAAATTTACAACAGTTAGGTATTCATCTAAACTAAAACGTTCATGAACCTGTATGGTTAAGGTATCAGAGATTTTCTTGCATATCCTGACATGCAGATTGGGATCCTCCTTGTCAGTAAATTTCCGCTTCTTTCTGCGATTATCTATGATCGTTGTAGATTCTTTACCAGTTAAGTTACAAAATTATTAATTTGTATTTCTATATTCTGTCTAATATTTTGAATGGCTGTTGAAAAAGTTACCAAATTATTTTTAACTTTAAGTGTATCTACAATCTTCTTTGTAAATGTTTGCAATTCTTCTTTGTAAATGTAAACAGAATTAACACATTTAGACGTAAAGTTCCATCTAGTAGGGGCCGCACGGGGTAGACGCTGACCTGAACAGTTGTCCTTTTGGATGATCGAGAAATGAAAGCGGGAAATGCAGTCAGATTTGCAAAAAACACCTTTACACCTTTTTCTATTGTACACCTTTCAATTATTAGATTTAATTGGTGAGCAGTAGTGAAAGCAGTGGTGATAGCAGTGAATATATTGAGCATTCTTATAAATATTTTTAATTTTAGCTTGTACCCCTCCGACTGTACCTCTCATCACGGAAGCACCATCATAACTTTAGGCTATGAGTTTCTTAGGTTCTTTGTCTATTCCTAACTCGTTTAGCACCGTCAGGATTTCGTATGCAATTCCATCTGCGGTGTGATTTTTTGGTATTTAAAAGCCCCAAAATCTCTCTCGTACAGTTCGCCATTTTTAACATATCTGATTATAAAAACCATCTGCATTTGAATAGATGTATCGGTTGAAAATGCCAGGATTTTCTAAAGTGTGTAGGTTTCTTCATGGCCATGTTAGGTAAGCTCAAATACCCCACATAATTTTATACCGTCAATTAACTTAGACAATATGTAATGATTGCTATCAGCAATTTTATTGTGCTTTTTAATAGAGTCCCGATATGCACTACTGAGTTGAGAACGAATGTCTGTCTTCCCCAACATACTAATTTCTAGCTCATCTTTCAAATGACTTTGTGAAATAGAATTCGATTTTACCTTTGCGTCCGAATGTTTCAAATCATTAACACCGTGTTTAATCCAGCCAAGATCAAGATCGCCCGCACTCACTGGTTTTCCGACTTGTGCCAAAATGCACGGAAAACAATAAAATTTACTTGTTGTCTCGCATCCACATAACCACGAATACTTATACAGGGTTTTATTGAATGTGCATTTGTATATTCGTTTTTGAGTAATATTAACTTGCTCGATTTGCAGAATCGGTGTCGGCCGTCTAAGATTTTTGATGACAATTCGGTCCTCAAATGTTAATGTGACGTTATTTCTATTTATATATTGCACTGAATTCATCTTCACTATTGTAATCGTTCAAAACATTCACTTTGCAACTACTCGAAAAGCGCGATGATGAATGGGGCAGCGCCCAAGATATGACGTCATAAATGCGTTTAATCTCCGGGTTACTAGCAAAGCGATGCATTACTGTCTTTGTTTTTTGCACGCGTTAGCAAAGAAAACAGTAGCGGCGCAAACTTGTCTGTGCCCAAAGCACGTATTTTTTAATAGGTGCGCTTCAGCAACCCACGACCTATTTCGTTACCGCGAATTACGTTATGAATGTTATACTATAGAAGTCGCAAGAAGCGTGATCATAAACAGAACAGAGAATAAATTAATATAAAATCTGCAAAATATTTTTTCCACTTGATTTTTTAATTTTTTAGGTAGGGCACGTGCCCATGTATCCTTATGTATCAACCGCCACTGCTCATTTCAGAAGTGTAATCTATGACATTTATGAACATGGAGTTGTATATATTACAACAACGCGTAAAAAATTGTTGGATTATTTTATCAAAATGAGTGTTCAGTGAAAAATGTTATTAGAAAATGATGTGATATTTATGGTTCGTACAATCATCCATCTGAAAGCACTATCAATTGTACGATTTCAAGAAACTGGTTCGGTGAAAGATAAAAGAAGAAAAATATATGGCCTTAGTGGTCGTTGACAAGAACATATTGATTTGGGGTTACTGAATAGTCAGGACTATAAGAACATTCCACAATCGATTCCTGAACTAAAGGATGACATTATTCGAGTCATTGACGAGATAGAGTCGCGCTTAGGTCAAAATGTCATCCAAACTTTTGACAAAAGGGTGGACGACTGTGGAGCTACAAGCGCTGGTCATTTGGCAGATATTGTCTTTCGTATTTTCAAATATCAATCGAAAACTTTTTAAAATCAATGCAAATTCCGTATTTTAATCAAGAATTAAAGAAAACGCTCAATGACACTCGAAAAATACTTCACAACGTGAGAAAAATAGAATTTTTTAAATCGTCTGCTCTGTCACATCTATTTTGTGTGTGATTTGGCAAACATCAATGAAATGCAAGTAAAAAGTGTCTCAGTGTTTAACCTCAAGATATGTTATAATGAGCGTATATTTTCAGTTTAACTGAAATATGTACGCTGCATCCTGCTTTTTTACTGTTCTCCGGTATAGTAAAAATTCAGGAGAGTTACTTACGCACAGATAAAAAAAACTACATAACCAACGACGACGAAAAAGAAAAAAAAACATAAAGATAATGCTTTACGTTCAACACAACAGATTGTCACAGTAAATCAGCATGTCAATAGATGTTTGTAAGAGGATATGGCCGCACTATCTCGCATTACGATAATTCTAGATAGACAAGATTTTACATCCCGTCAGGAAGTTGATCAAGGAAATTATTACCAAGCAAGGTAATAAATTATTTTAGTAATTTACAGATGACTGTAATCTTAGGCTAAATAGGAACCAATTTGATTAACGTCCTATGATTCTCCATTGTACTACATCTCCACTTTTTTAAACAAAATTGTACTACAATGGCTTCATTCATTAAACAGTACATAAACAACAACGAAAATATTTAAATCATCTTTTTAAAAATATAAATCCATCGATACAATCGTCTTAGAAAGAAGGTTAATGTTATTCTCGCTTTGTTATCGACGAACAACTATTTATATAGCTGATCCGTAATTTAACACTGCAGTATCATTCAAAATGCTTTATTTTCCGAAGAAAAATCAATATTTACATTTAACTGGACAAGAGAACAATTATAATATTGTTTCAAAAGCTTTACGTAAAGATTAGTATATAGTGCTGTGTCAGTTTAATATCTGCACAAAATCTAGCAGGCAACTTTAGCGACTTAAAGTCTCTAGTTTTTGTAATAGAGTCTGCAATATGCAGGCAGAAAAAAATGTCAACTCGATACGAGTATGACCTCAGCTGTGGCCATTAATTATGGGTTTCATAGCAACTGAAATAATCCAGTTTAATCCACAAAGGCCACTGTATAAGCTTTCATTTTGTTCTCTTTTATCTGACGTACGGAGAATATCATATCTACTGATCCACGACCTGCTCCGAATCCACATTGACTCTACAACACCATGGGTTCAGCAATACCATTCAGTCTATCTAATATAACTCGAACCAGAATTTTTTATGCAGTAGATACCAATTATCTACCCCGATAGCTGTTGCAGTCAATTCTATCTCCATGTTTAAAATTAGGTATAATGCAAACAATGTATTTCTTGCTTTCTCCAGCACAAAATCTAGCAGGCAACTTTAGCGACTTAAAGTCTTTAGTTTCTGTAATAGAGTCTGCAATATGCAGGCAGAAAAAAATGTCAACTCGATACGAATATGACCTCAGCCGTAGCCATTAATTATGGGTTTCATAGCAATTGAAATAATCCAGCTGAAATTTGCATGGTCTTTCGTATACTGGGCATTTAATGTTAGAAGGATACATAATTAGCACACGCCGTCCAATCCGTTAGGCTGCGATAATCTCTTTCTGACATGATGCAGGATAGCGGTAACAAACTCAGAAAAAAAGCGTCAGCGCAATCACACAGCCCTCTCAAAAGCCTCAGTTTCACCCACTTGTATCAGAACTTTTGCATTCATGCCATTGTGCAGAAATGTAGTTATGTGCATCAGCCTAGGCGGACCGTTAACGAAATCAAACGCCTTTGTTAGATCCACAAAGACCGCTGTAAAAGCTTTCATTTTGTTCTCGGCATTTTTCTTTTATCTGGCGTACAGAGTATATCATATCTACTGTTCCACGACCTGCTCTGAATCCACATTGACTCTACAACAGCATGGTTTCAGTAATACCAGTCAGTCTATCTAATATAACTCGAGCCAGAATCTTTCCTGCAGTAGAGACCAATTATCTACCTCGATAGCTGTTGCAGTCAGTTCTATCTCCATATTTAAAACTAGGTATAACGCAAACATTGTATTTCTTGCTTTTTCTAGCACAGGCATATTATTTCGTGGAGTTTGTTTACAGTCATATTACCATCAGCTTTGTATATCTCCACCAGTGTTCTATTCGTGTCTGTATATTTTATAGTTTTCGAATTATCATTTCTACCTCGTTCGTTTCTTAGTCCATGTTCATAACCGCAGGCCTTTGAAGGATGAGCTCCAAGATTATTTAATTAACCGTTGAGTTAGCGTTCAGCAAGTTTTGAAAGACTCCTTCCATCTGTTTCATACACCCTCTATGGTAGTGATTGTATCGTTACCATCAACACTTCGTACCGATGCAATGTTGTTTGCTTGCGGCTCTAAGACCTCTAATGTTTTGGAAAAACTTATTTGTATCGGGTTTATCTGCATATTCCTGTTTCCCATTACCTTCGATAACTACCAATTGTTACCTTCAATGAAGTAAAACCACTAAACTTGAAAAGATTTACCACTAAACACTAAATAATTTTTTATCTTAGCTAACCATCACCAGATCTTACATTTCGATATTTGAAGGTTTTCATGTGCATCCAAAGCCCTATTTTTATTTACCCTTCTTACAAGTCTTAAATTACTAATTTATATTATAGTCATGCTCGGGTGCATGTTGGGCAACACAAAATTTGTATTATTATTATTATTATTATATTAAATTAATAATATTAAATTATTATTATTCGCGTATGGGCCCTGGTGGACCACGCGAAGTGCATTTAGAGGCGTTTGTTGTTGTTAGCCTTCCTTTGCGCCCATACTAATTTCATTCTTTCGCTATGAGCTTTTTTTCTTTCGTCAGACCAAGTTGTTGCAGTCTTCCTACATTTTTCTCTCTGGCCAACCTTCCAAACGTCAACATTGTGTCTGCAACAGCCTCTATCCTGAATTTCACTTTGTGTAATATTGGCTGATCTTAGGTCCTCTTTAATTGCAGCGATCCATTTAATTATTTCTACTTTAGCTCTACTCCTATTTTCATAAAATTCGACTGTTTGTCTAGTTAGCCTACTCGGATTCATCCGTTTTATGTGTCCGTAAAACTTAAGCCTTTTTTTTCTCATATCGCTATGTATATCTATATATTGTTTGATTTCTTGTTTTTCTAAAAGTCGGTATGTTGTATTTATTTGTTTGGGGCCTAAGATTTTTCTTATGATTTTTCTTTCCTTCTTTTTAATGTCCTCGATGTCTCTCTTTCTATTCAAAATGAGCGTTTCTGCCCCATATAGATATTCTGGCTTAATAACTGTGTTGTAATGTCTCAGTTTTGTGTTTTTAGATAGGCATTTTTGTTGTAAATATTTTGTGTAAGTCTCAATGCCGTTTCCATTTTTTGACATCTAACATTATTGGCCGCTTTTTCCAACCCATTTTCCATGATTATTTCACCCAAATCTTTGAATAGAGAGACTCGTCTGATGTTACCATATTTTGTTTTTAGAAATGGTGTTCTTAGTCTGTTACAGGTCATATTGTGTCTTTTCAAAGGAAATTTTGAGTCCTACCTTTTTTGCTGTTTCTTTTAGGATTTCAATCTGTTTCTGTGCCGTTAATACATCTTGAGCCAAAATTGCTAGATCATCAGCAAACGCCAGACAATCAATTTTGATGTTGGTTCTCCCCAGTTTAATGGACTGGTCAATATTCAGGGCCGACTTTTTTTCCCACCACTCCTGTATTACTTTTTCTAGAACACAGTTGAATAAGAGTGGCGGGAGTCCATCCCCTTGTCTCACTCCAGTTTTAATTTCGAAGGGATCTGAGGTGTCACCCATGAATTCAACTTTTGACCTTGTGTTAGTTAATGTTGCTTTAATAATTGCCAACGTTTTCAGATCTAGTCCTTGTTCTTTTAAGATTCGGAATAAAGATTCGCGGTCAATAGAATCATATGCTTTTTTGAAATCCACAAATGTACAGACCAGATGTTCATTGTACAGTTTTTGATGCCTTAGGATCAACTTTAGATTCAGGATCTGTTCAGGGCAGGATCTGCCTGGCCGAAAACCTGCTTGATAATCACCAATTTTAGGTTCTAACTGTCCCTGTGCTCTGTCTAGTAGACAATGAGATAGAATCTGGTAACAAACTGGGAGAAGAGACATCCCTCTATAGTTGTTTACATCCGTTCGATCTCGTTTCTTGTATAGTGGATGGATTAGAGCATCTTTTCAATCTTCCGGAATCCGTTCGGTTCGCCAAACTTCTTGTAGAATTTTGGTTATTTCCTTGATTGTACCTGGACCAGCGGATTTCAAAAGTTCAGCAGTGATTCCATCTTCACCAGAAGCTTTGTCATTTTTAAGCCGTTTGATTTGCCTAATTATTTCATCTTCATTCGGTGGTAATGAATCTGGGTTTGTTTGTTTAGGGTTTCGTGTTGGTAATTTGTTTACGGGCTCAGGACAGTTTAGTATTTGTTCAAAATATTTCGCAAGTTCTTTGCAATTGTCTTGGTTATTTTGAGCTAATTGTCCATTTTCCTTTTGGAAGCAAAGACTTTGGGGTGGATAGCCTGTTAATTTAGTTTTAAATGTTTTGTAAAAGTTTCGGGTGTTATTTTTTTGGAAATCTTTTTCTATTTCATTAAGTTGATTGTTTTCATATTTTCTTTTAGTTTGTCTAATTAGCTTCGATGTTTCTTTTCTTACTTCCAAAGAGATGTTATAGTTTATTGCTGTTTTTTTACTGTTCCAATCTTTGAATGCTTTACTTCGGCTTAATACTGCTTGCTCGCAAACTTCATCCTACCACAGATGTTTCTTACGTTTTTGTAAAGGAACCAACTTTAAGGCTGTTTTAATAATTGTTTGTTTTAATTCTTACCAGTTCTATGCTGGTTGTTTATCAAGCTCTTCTGTTAGGGCTGGTTTTATTTTCGTTGGGTCGAACTTTGGTATTAGCAGTCTCTTTTGAATAAGTTTTCGAGGTTTTAAGCTAAGTTTGATTCTAGTCAAGTAGTGATCAGTGTCTATGTTAGCTCCTTTCCTGACTTGAACATTCACAATCTCTTTATAATTGGGGTACGAAATGGCAACATAGTCAATTTGAAATTCACCCATGTACATGTTTGGGCACCTCCAGGACTTTTGTTTTGTTATTTTCTTCTTAAAATGGGTTGACATTATTTTTAGATTAAACTGAGAACATAGTTCAACCAATATTCTACCATTATGGTTAGTCCATTTATGAGCGGGAAAACTGCCGACTGTTTCCTGTACGTTTTTTATTTCCGTAGTTGGGCGTTGAAATTACCCAATAGGATTTTTACAAGGTTAGAGGGAATTTTAGAGATAGTCTTTTCCAGGATTTCCCAGGACTTATTTACGTTTTCAGGATGAGACGTATTTTCTTCGTTAACTGGGAGGTGTGCATTGATTAATGTATAGTTTTTGTTAGCACACTTGAGGGATAGTGTCATAAGTCGATTATTTACTGGGTGGACATTAGTTATAGAACCAAGAATGTTTCTTGAGATAGCGGAAGCAACACCGAGATGTGGTGTATTTTTGAGTATTCTTTTGTCCGTTTTACTTTTAAAAAGTCTGTAGATGCCGAATTCCAAGATGTTATCATCTGTCAATCTGGTTTCTTGCAAAGCTAAAATTTGGATTTTTTGCTGATTCAATGTTCGCCCCAATTCGTGTAGTTTTCTTGGACGCAGGAGAGAATTGATATTTACCGTTCCAAAGAACGTTTTTGTTTTCGGTTTCAGACGTTGGCCAGAGATCTCCGACTCTCTCTGAAAGATTTTGCGTTTAAGCCCGGACGCCCCAGAATCCGAAAGTCCGGACGTACCAGCAAAGCTGGCAGAGAATTGTCTACCTCCTGGGGTAATTTTGTAATTACTAGAACGCTTCATCTTGTACTTTGAATTAAAGCTTTGAACCATGACGGTTCAGAGGTTAAGACTGGAGGGGTTAGTTCCAGAATTTAAATATCAGCCGCACCACTGGTGAACAGACGCTGACCACTCAACCGCTCGATACAAGTGAGTCGCTTAGTGGATTTAGTTTTTTTTGCCTTGGTTCGGGGCTGCTTATTTTGAGATACTTGCAGCTGTCCATTAATATCTAATGGAACTTTCACTGTCCGCCACCCGTGACCCGTCCAGTACCTTAGACGAGGTATACTGGAATATCTAATAACTTATATATAACAATATGTTCTTTATACATGATTTGACTGACCTGGTCATAATATTTTTTGCAGTATCAAAAAACAACATTACTATGGGTACACCTATTAGTTTCACCGAATTTGAAGGAGAAGAGTTCTCTCAGCTTTCGTTAATTTTAATATTGAAAAAATCTGCGCAATTTTGTAATAAAAAATCTGCGAAAATAAATAAATCAAAAAATTACACGATCTAATAAACTATAAAATTATTGCTAATAACTTATATAAAACCTATATTATATATTTAAAAGATAGTGGTTAAAAATTACATAATTTTTTTAGTTTGACTTTGTGTCATACTTTGCCCATTTTTCATCGTGTATTTGTTCATTATCTTGTTTCATGTCAAGAATGCGGCGCCGTCATTCTGGAGCCAGATATAGTCTATGTTTATATACCAAGGCGGATACTCCGGTCCCTTTCAGACTCAGGCTTGAATGAGACACGGATGTGTGTTAGCCTTATGTTTTTCAACATATTTATAACTGCCTTAACAATTACTGTTGATTCGAAACTGTCGAAAAGAGAGATAAGTTATATGACGTTGATTTGATGGGGGACTTGTAACATAAACCATTATACGAGGTATATTTTTTAAATAAGGTCCGGTTTTTAGTAAGAAGAAAAATAGTATAAATATCATTAAAAAATATTTTTTTCCATGTTCTACATACTTCTATCTATTTTTCTACATAATTTCCATTTTTGTTCAAACATTTGTCATACCGCTTAATAAGGTTTTGTATTCCAACGTCACCGAAATAGGCCGCTTTTAAGGAACTTTTTTAAGTACCAAAACAAGTGAAAATCACTGGGTGCAAGATCTGGACTATAAAGTGAATGATTTCAGTTCTTTCGATCCAACATACCTGATTAGATCTTGTCTTTTTGCAGAAACATATGGCCTTGCATTGTCATGGAGCAACATCACACGGGAAGACAGTAGGCTCTGGCTCTAGGACAGTAGGAGTTTTCTCAAGGTGATACAATAAGCATCAGAATTGATTGTTGTGCCTCTCGGCATAAAATCGGCTAAGAAAATCCCTTTCCTGTCTCAAAAGACAGTTGCTATGATCTTTCGTGCTGAAATTGTATGTTTGGCTTTCACTCTGGTTGGCGACGATGTGTGTCGCCCTTCCATTAACTGTTACTCGAACTCAGGAGTCAGAAAGCAGTCTTGGAATCCACCGAGAACATAATTTTCGATAATGCAATTTCTCCGAAATAATGGTGAACAAAACTGACTTTGAAACCTGTGGACATTCACTTGATAACTTTGAAATCGTGAATCTTCGGTTTTCTCGAATTTTGTTGTCCACATCACGAACCAAATCTTCAGAAATCAGAGAACGTCGGTCAGGGCGTGGCTCATTATACATATTAACCAGCCTGTCCTTGAACGTTCTCACTGACTTTCGATCTTTACTGTCACTCATGGCATTATCACCGTAAACCTTACAAATCTGTCGGTAAATTTTCACTTCTGCCAAGTTTCTTACACTCAAGAATCGAATTACAGATCGTGTCTCACAGTCGGTGGGCAACTTAATTTTCTTAACCATTATAAACTTGTAGAAGTTTATAATGTTTGAGCTTAGCTGTAGAGCTCAGCACACAGATAGACGATACGGCTGCAAATAGCACCTAAATGCGTGCAAAGCATGCTTGGAGCAGAACTTTTATTAAATAAAAATCATCACCGTGTAAAATATTTTCCATTAGTTGTTCTTTTCATGGTAATAAACAAAAAATCTGTGTTGTAATCATCATCATTCAGCCATTGTCGGTCACTGCAGGAAGGCGTCCCCAGCATGCTTCCAACTTCCTCTGTCATTCGGGTCCAATATAGTTGATGATGTTATCAATCCATCGTGTTTTAGGTTTTTTTTGTGGACGATTATGATCAAGCGGTATCCATCCCAGGATTGCTTTGGTCCATCTGTCGTCACATCGCCTCCCTATATGGCCTGCCCGCCTCCATTTACAATTCCTTCACCTTTCCAATAATGTCACATACTTTCGTCTATTCTCTGATCCATGTGCAGGTCCTTCTGGTTCGCTTTGTAATACCAAGCATACTCCTTTCCATTCGCCTCTGTGCTACCTGAAGTTTTTGAATTGATTGGGATGTGAGTCTCCACTTCCGTATGTCAGAACATGTAGCACGCACTGATAAAAACTTTTCTTTTCAAAGTTGGAATTTGCTCTTACACACTATATTGAGCCTGCCAGCCACACTTAACAAGGCGTTCCACTTCCCGGCCAGTATCACCCTCCATTGAAATCCTTTGCCCAAGATATATGTAGTAGTCCGCCACCTCTAAATCGCTTCCTAAAATAGAAATGTTTCTGTTTTCAGCAAATTTGTTGAACGTAACCTCTTTTTCAGGTTTATGTTGAAGCCAAATGTTTTTCCCGTTCTTTGTAGCTTTTGTAGTTTATTTTATGTAGTTTTATTGTGTGTAGTTTATTTTTGTAGTTTATATGAGAAAGGAGCATGCGATATTGAGTCACCCTGCTGTACACCCCGTTCTATATTGATTATAACTTTAAGGTCATACATGTGAACTGTCGTGGTAGCTTCATCATACGTTGATCTCAATAGGTTCACATAGGCTCTGTCTAACCCTTGATTAAGCAATGGATCCATTATGGCTTGCTTTGATATTGAGTCAAATACCTTTTCATAGTCAATAAAAACCAATCTCAGTGGCATGGTAGCATTGTGGTTTTCTATGACCTGCTGGACAACCTGAATATGATCCATTGTACTGAATCCTGCTTGCTCTCTTGGTTGTGCGTCATTCAGTGTTCTTAATATTCTTTTACATATTATCTTGATAATATAATACAATACTGATAGGAGGCTTATTGAGGGGTAGTTTTTCAAATCTTCCTGTGCTCTTTTCTTCTGAAGAAGAATCACTTCAGCATTTTTCCATAGCTTGGATATTTTCTGTTCTTTGAGGCTTTTTGAGTAAGATCTTGCCAGTATTTTATGTGAAGTTCGACCGCCAGCTTTTAACATTTTAAAAATTAGATTGTCCTTTCCTGGAGCATTTTCATTATTCATCGCTTCTATAGCATGTGTCACTTCATCCAACATGATATCTGGCATTTTTTCTTCCATGGGCATTGCTCTCTTTGACTGGTTCTGATCTTTGTATAACTTTGAATAAAATGTTCTGATAACCTCTAACATTTTCGTATGTTCCCTGCACACTCTGCCATCCTCATGCATTAAGGCCAACATTTAAATGCCGCTCACAAATGGCGCCTAAACGCGTGCAAAGCATGCTGGAAGCAGAAGTGCAAGACTGTGGCGATTACGCGTTCATGTTCACTCTCGTTGACAATCGGGCCTTATTTAAAAAATGCTCCTCGTATTTTAAACATATTAAAGAAAAAAAGTTATCGTGAGGTACTCGTGATTTTATCGGATATATTAGACGACAAACAAGAGCCGAAGGAACAAATGATAATATATAAAACACCTGGACTACATTCAATACCAATAAAATTAGTAAAATTATTGGAAGAAGACCAATTACAATTACATTCTGATGGTATTTTACCAGCAGAATAGTTGACTTCAATTTTCGTTGCAGTTCTTAAAAAATCAAACGCGAAAAAGTGCGAAAAACACCGAATTACCTCTTTAATGAGACACTTACTTAAAACATTTCTAAAAATAATACATAATCGAATTTATCGACGTTTGGAATAGGAGCTGAGCAACACATAGTTTGGGTTAAGAAATGGGCTTGGTACTCGGGATGCCTTCTTTAGTTTTAACGTAGTGGTTCAATGTAGTGGTGCCTTGATATCAATAAGGAAATGCATACGTGCTTTATAAATGAACATAAGCCTTCGATAATGTAAGGCATGAGGAAAAGGCACTAAAGGAAAAGTAAATAAATAAGCTAGATTTCAGGATAATATGGACCTTATACAATAATCAAACAGCTAGAGTCAGTGTACAGTGTACAAAAAGACCTACACATAGAACGTGAAGTAAGGCAGGGGTGTATCCTTTCATAGACACAGTCGTGTTGGCGGAAAATATCGATGACCTACAAAGAATTACGGAAAGGATAAGAAAAATCAGCAAACTCTACGGATTAAATATGAACCTAAAAAACAAAATACATGTGTTTCACAAAATCATTCAGTGACAACACACAGTTGTGAATAAACTACAGTAATATTGAGCGAGTGGATAGATACAAGTATTTAGGAACCTCGGTTAATTCAAAGATAACACCGAATAAATAAAAACAAGGATAAACTATACTACTGCAGATTATCTACAAAATGAAATCCTTCTGCTCCAGAAAATAAATAATGAATTGAAAATCCGAATGATTCACTGTTACATATACTTCATTTTCCTTTACAATAAGAAACTTCCACAGTTAAAAAATGCATAATCAAAAAACTCGAAGCTTTCGAAATGTGGCTCTTCAAAATAATATTACGAATAGCGAAAGTCACAAATGAAGAGATCCTACGTAGAATATCCACCGAAAGAGTCCTAATAACAATCAGAAAGACATCAAAATTGACATGCTTCGGGCATGAAATGAGAGGAATACGTAACGAAATATTGATAGTAATTGTACATCATAGTTTTTTACTGGCGATTTAAGAACTTTGCATTAAAAAAAATGAATTTTTTTAAAAATCGCCAGTCGAAAAACTACCAGGGGTATCTTTTAAAAATCTATCTCTAAAAAAAGGTCATTTTGTGAATGAGAGTGAGAAAGAGGAAAAGATTTTGTTAGTGGATTTTATGCCGAGAGGCACAACAGTCAATTCTGATGCGTATTGTGACACCTTAAGAAAAATCCGGCGTGCCATACAAAACAAGCGGCGTGACCTACTGTGTTCCCATGTGATGTTGCTCCATGACAATGCAAGGCTACCTGTTTCTGCACAAACACAAGGTCTAATTAAGTCCTTTGGTTGGAAAGAACTGGATCATCCACCTTACAGTCCAGACCTGTCCAGTGTCCAGTGTCACACACACAGACCTGTGTGCGTGACAGAGAGGAGTGCCTTTGTGGTCAACGGTTAAAAGACGACGAAGTTAAAACTGCAGTAATGGATTGGGCTTCTTCACAGGCGGCAGATTTATTTGACGTCGGAATTCAAAAACTTTTTGAGCCGCATGCCAAAGTTTGAACAAAAATGAAAATTATGTAGAAAAGTAGACAAAAATATGCAGAATATGGAAAACAATATATTGGAATGATATTTATAGTATTTTTCTTCTTTCTAAAAAACGGACCTTATTTAAAAAAATATACCTCTTATATAACACAAGAATTGCCATTTTAAGCAAATATGTGTAAAATCATTTTTGGCAAATTACAAAAACTACAAATAACCTAATGAACACTATTAAAACAATTTTTTAACAATTAAAAATCAGCCATACTACAGCCAAAAAATTAAAGCAGCAACGTCGCTTTGACTAATTGCGCTGATCCCCATGACCAAAATTATTTCAGTGTGTGCCGGTGAGTGTATTTAAATTCCATTTAAAACCAACATTTTATTATGTATGCGAATATCACGATATGCTTCTTATTTACGGAGAAGCTGTCAACCAAATAAGAAATATACCATAACTTTTTAGGTGCTAGAGAAAATAGAAAGGAATGGTGACAGGCTTGCATGAACTCAAACGGTGAACATTTTTGAACATTTAATTTAATAAATCAATTAATCATGTATTTCTTAGTGTGACGTGAGTTATTTTAAACAGGTTATTGTATGAAAAATTAATGCTAATAGTTTCAACTTTGACATTATATGATAATAAAGTGTAAGTTTTCCTTTTTTTTGTAGCAAAATACACCAAATATATGCGGAAATGTATGGAGTGCATTCCGTGTCCAGAATTTCGCCTTGTTCTGAAGCATCTTCCCATAGGCCAACATCTGCATTGTAAGATACTTAACTGAATCGCATTGCATTTCGTTGTATTTTTAGTGTTTTCTAATACGTTTCATCAAAAAAGCACACTGTTAATGACAACAAAGACATTTGTCGAAATAAATGACAGTAAATTTGAACAGCCCTTTATCTAATTAATGTTAATTCCTAAATCGTCTATTATTACATCATTTTTTGCCCACACGTGGTATATACCGGAAAAAGTAATCTGTTTGTATTGTGACATATTCGTCAGATGTTACATTCCATTAGTCAAAGTTTTGTTGTGACGTTCAAACAGATTTTTGTCAATTTAGATAATTTTGGTAGTGTGTAGGAACTAGAAGTTTATTTCATAAATTGAGTCTGAGTCATATTTGATGTCCGAATTAGTTTATTTTTATTAAACCCCCTTTATTTAACCATGGATATTTTATACCTACACTAGCACATTTTGTATTTTAATGTAACTATAATTTTATTATGAGCATAAAACAGTTAAAAAACCAGTTTGAATAAGATATTGATGTTTATGGAGTCCAATGCCACTTTACATTATATCTTAATTTAAATCATATTGAACTGCATCGTTGTCTTCAATATTTACAACTTGGGTTGGGGGTTATGGCTGGATAAATTGCACGCTTTATATATGTTCAACAATAGTGTCGTCTTCCTCTTATTATGCCGTCTTCAAATGAAGGTTTGCGACCATCATGTTATAGCACTCATTACAGGCTTAGCACTCATTTGTCGATAAAAAGTAACTCTTCTAATTTTTTTGATATACTACTGTTCTGATATTGCTATCTAGAGTACTCTAGCAAAATATTAGTTCACGATTTTATTGCTATTTATTTAAGTATCGTATGTGCTCTTTTGAGTACACCATAATTACAACATGTCCCAAAAGAAAGTTTCTTTTTGATATAGCGATATAAATAAAAGAGATAAGTTCATCAGAAAACGATTTTAGATAGTCCCACAAGAAAAAGTCTATAGGGTTCAAATCAGAACTACGTGGAGGCCAATTTATGTCTTATCTCCTGGAGATCAATTTGTTTGGGAAAATTTCACGAACTCGTGGCACAGACTTGTTGAAAGTGTGTGAAACTGCTTCGTCCTGCTGAAAACATGTTTTTTGATTATAACCAGCATGTTATAAGCACCAAGTTTTGTAGTTCAGGTACCAAAAAATTGTCAAACATTCCCACATAACGCTCTGAATTGACGGTAACTGAACGTCCCCTGCTCTCTTCAAAAAAGTATGGGCTGATTATTCCTCGCGCTGACATTGCAACCCATACAGTTACTTTAGGCGACTGTAGGGATTGACATGCGTTTTGCACCCCTCATAGTTGTTGTGTTTGCGCAGTGATCTAACGAAAACAGTTTTTAAACAAAAAAGAAAAAAATATAGAAATAGATAAAATTGTAAATATAAATGTATATACACAGCATATGCCAGTATAAATGTAAATGACAAACACACAAAGATAAAATGACATTGCGCACAAAGATTCTAGGTCTAACTAGTTCATCCTGTCGATTGCTTCGGGAGATACACAATAGACGTCACTTAAAGGGCCAGGATAAGAGTAGAGTGGGCAGTCTTCTATTATATGTGTAGTTGATTGTGAAGTATTTCCACAATCACATTCTGATGTTTCTAGCAAACCCAAATTTTGTTAGTAGGCTTTGGATATTGGAAATGACAAATTATAAGGAAATATTTATCTATATATCTATTTAAATCAACAACATTAATAAACTATTTAAAGAAAGATTACTAAACTTATTTATTATTATTATTCACGTATGGGCCCTGGTGGACTACGCGAAGTACAATTAGAGTCGTTTGTTGTTGTTAGCCTTCCTTTGAGCCCATACTAATTTCATTCTTTCGCTATGAGCTTTTTTCCTTTCGTCAGACCAAGTTGTTCCAGTCTTCCTACATTTTTCTCTCTGGCCAACCTTCCAAACGTTAACCTTGTGTCTGAAACAGCCTCTATCCTGAATTTCACTTTGTGTAATATTTGCTGATCTTAGGTCCTCTTTAATTGCAGCAATCCATTTAATTATTTCTACTTTAGCTCTACTCCTATTTTCATAAAATTCGACTATTTGTCTAGTTAGCCTACCCGGATTCATCCGTTTGATGTGTCCGTAAAACTTAAGTCTTCTTTTTCTCATATCGCTATGTATATCTGTGTATTGTTTGATTTCTTGGTTTTCTCGAAGTCGGTATGTTGTGCTATTTATTTGTTTGGGGCCTAGGATTTTTCTTATGATTTTTCTTTCCTTCTTTTCAATGTCCTCGATGTCCCTCTTTCTATTCAAAATGAGCGTTTCTGCAGCATATAGACATTCTGGCTTAATAACCGTGTTGTAATGTCTCAGTTTTGTGTTTTTAGATAGGCATTTTTTGTTGTAAATATTTTGTGTAAGTCTCAATGCCGTTTCCATTTTTTGACATCTACCCTTATTGGCCGCTTTTTCCAACCCTTTTTCCATGATTATTTCCCACAAATATTTGAATTGAGAGACTCGTCTGATGTTACCATATTTCGTTTTTAGAAATGGTGTTCTTAGTCTGTTGCAGGTCATGTATTCTGTCTTTTCAAAGGAAATTTGGAGTCCTACCTTTTTCTGCTGTTTCTTTTAGGATTTCAATCTGTTTCTGTGCCGTTAATACATCTTGAGCTAAAATTGCTAGATCATCAGCAAATGCCAGACAATCAATTTTGATGTTGGTTCTCCCCAGTTTAATGGGCTGGTCAATATTCAGTGCCGACTTTTTTTCACGCCACTCCTGTATTACTTTTTCTAGAACACAGTTAAATAAGAGTGGCGAGAGTCCATCCCCTTGTCTCACACCAGTTTTAATTTCGAAGGGCTCTGAGATGTCACCCATGAATTTAACTTTTGACCTCGTGTTAGTTAACGTTGCTTTAATAATTGCCAGCGTTTTCAGATTTAGTCCTTGTTCTTTCAAGATTCGGAATAAAGATTCGCGGTCAATAGAATCATATGCTTTTTTGAAATCCACAAATGTACAGACGAGATTTTTATTGTACATTTTTTGATGTCTTAGAATCAACTTTAGATTCAGGATCTGTTCAGGGCAGTATCTGCCCGGTCGAAAACCTGCTTGATATTCACCAATGTTCGGTTCTAACTGTCCCTGTGCTCTGTCTAGTAGACATTGAGATAGAATCTTGTAACAAACTGGGAGAAGAGATATTCCTCTATAGTTGTTTACATCCGTTCTATCTCCTTTCTTATGTAGTGGATGGATTAGAGCATCTTTCCAGTCTTCCGGAATCCGTTCGCTTTGCCAAACTTCTTGTAGAATTTTGGTTATTTCCTTGATTGTACCTGAACCAGCGGATTTCAAAAGTTCAGCAGTGATTCCATCTTCACCAGAAGCTTTGTTATTTTTAAGCCGCTTGATTTGCCTAATTATTTCCTCTTCATTCGGTGGTAATGAATCTGGGTTTGTTTGTTTAGGGTTTAGTGTTGGTAATTTGTTTAAGGGCTCAGGACAGTTTAGTATTTGTTCAAAATATTTCGCAAGTTCCTTGCAATTGTCTTGGTTATTTTGAGCTAATTGTCCATTTTCCTTTTGGAAGCAAAGACTTTGGGGTGGATAGCCTGTTAATTTAGTTTTAAATCTTTTGTAAAAGTTTCGGGTGTTATTATTTTGGAAATCTTTTTCTATTTCATTAAGTTGATTGTTTTCATATTTTCTTTTAGTTTGTCTAATTACCTTCGATGTTTCTTTTCTTACTTCCAAAAAGATGTTATAGTTTATCGCTGTTTTTTGACTGTTCCAATCTTTGAATGCTTTACTTCGGCTTAATACTGCTTGCTCGCAAACTTCATCCCACCACGGAAACTTATGTATTATTTTAGCAACAGAAATAAGTGGCTTATTTCTTCCACATACATTTCTTATTCACAGATCGTCTCTAGTGTTCGTCTCGTTACCATAAACTAAGTTTTTTGCATATCCCCATATATTGCTCATGAGTATAGATTCTACTTACTAGTGACTTATTGTATAGTGTGTTATAAGTAAGTTTAAGTAAGAAGTAAAGCTGACATTTTAATATCAGTTCTTTTACCACTTCGGGTTTTTGCAGTCTTTGTTATATAATACGATAATTTGAATCTGACTATATACAATTATATATTACATTATATTGTAAATTTTCTGCTATAAATTATTATATTTTCCTTCTCTTTTTATTTAAATATAGTATAAATCAATATTTATAGCTTTATCTTAATTCTGTGAAATTCCATATAACAAAATTACTAAATATGTTCATCAGTTCTGTTATTATACTATTAATTTCTCTGGCTTTTTTTTTAAATGAAATGAAATTCTACACTAAAAATTATAAAACGTAAATTAAAAGCTGCTGATGAAGATTCTACGCTATTAAATTTTATAGTTTTTTTACGACAGTATAATGTTCAGTCATTTTTTCTGTTAAATTTCGAATAAATTACTAGTTTTATTTGTATATGTATTAGGTTAAAAATATATTTTAAAGCGCTTAAAAGATCTAAAGTTCGTTATATCGATGATGGCGATCTTCAGCGTAGCAGCGGCGATATGAAAATTTAAAATTATGGACAGCTGGAATTTCTTGATAAAGATTTATATCAGAAATAAATAGGATTTACTGTTTCAGTTTTAGATTACAATATTACTTATATACGAGGTGTGACTATTAAATTACGAGACTGACGCTGCTACAGAAGAAGTACGCATGCGCCAAATGCCAGTGTCCAACAAGGGTTTAGCGGGAAGCCTTCTCTTTCAAATGCAGTACCTTTCGCTTCTGTAAACAAATCCGTATAACCGTACCCTTCGTTCGCATTAGAGTTGTTTTTTTTGTTTCACCGGAAAAATGTTAAGTGTAACAATAGCGCAACGAATTATTGTGAAATTTCATTTGAAACTTGGAAAAATCCCTATTGAAACTTATAATTTATTGAAAAAAGTATGTGGCAATGAATGTCTATCGCGTGTACGTGTTTTTGAGTGGTTTGAGCCTTTTCAAGATGGCCGAGAAGACGTTGAAGATGAATCGCGCCCGGGTCGCTCTTCAACGTCAAAAACGGGTAATAATATCGAAAAATTCGGTAATCTGGTTCAATCTGACCGTCGGTTAAGTATTGATGCGATTGATGAAACTGTCGGAAATAACAAGGAATGCGTACGGCAAATTTTACATAACCATTTTAACATGCAAAAAATGTGTGCCAAAATGGTGCCTAAAATTCTCACGTTTGAATAACAATAAGCTCGCAAAAATGTTTGTACTTTGAATGTCGACACTTTGAATGCCATTGAAAATGACCCAAAAAGGATAATAATAAGTGACGAATCGTGGTTTTTTTATTTATGATTCTGAAATGAAGCGCCAATCCATGCACTGGGAGAACACAAATTCACCGATGGCCAAAAAAGCTCGAATGAGCAAATCAAAAGTCAAAAAACAAAAATTGTTTTTTTCGATATTCATGGGATTGTGTATCTTCACTGGGTTTCTGAACATGACTACCTTCACTTTCTTGCTAAACTCCGTGAAAGATTTAAGGGAAAAACGAGTCGAGATGGGTTGGAGAACCAAGGTGGTGGAGCTAAGACAATGCGCCGGCTCATTCCGCATTGCCTGTCAAGAGGTTTCTAGCCAAGTACAGCATCCCAGTGTTAGGCCATCCGCCTTATTCGCGGGATCTTGCGCCGTGCGAATTCTATCTGTTTTCTAAAGTGAAATCTGCATTAAAAGGAACAATATTTGAGTCTGTTGGAGCTGTGAAAAAGAAGTTCTTGTGAAGGAGCTGACAGAAGACTTCCAGCACTGCTTTGAACAGTGGAAGATTCGCATGGAGCATTGTAGGGATAGAGGAGGGGTGTATATTGAAGGTGCTAATAAATATGTGTGAAATCAAAATAAAATGTTTTACAGCGTCAGTCCTGTTATTTAATAGTCACTCTCGTATATATAATTTGACAAAAAAAAATTAAATACTTGGATTAATTTTGTAATTTTTATGTAGAGTTAATTTATTTAAGCTAGACTCGCGTCAATGCACTAGGCGTTGTTTAGCGACTGGGCCTACACTTTAATGTTGCTCCGGAACCACCATGATCATCAGAAGGTCACTGTTTGGTACGGTTTTTGGCTACACGAGCGATGGGGCCTTATTTTTTTGAAGACGCTAATGGAAAACATATTACTGTTAACAGAATATATTTAACCTGATCTGATAAATGTGTATTTAAATAATGTTTTTTTTTCAACAAGATGGTTCTACTTGTCACATATCTCACCAGACAATCAATTTATTGCAAGAAAAATTTCATGGACGCTTTATTTCGCGAAATGGTACCGTCAGCTGGCCACCAAGATTAAGTGATCTCACGCCCTTGTGTTATTTTTTATTGGTTGGTTTATAGAAATCAACTGAACCAACAACCTCTCCTGAAATCAACAACCGAAAAATACTTGGCTTTAAACGAAACATTCCGGCCACCATTGAAAATACACACACAGGAAAAGCCTAAGGATAAGAATGATAATAATTAAAACACTTGGTATTTGTTTCACAATATATTCAAGATATTCTCTAACATGTTTCGGCCTCGCGACCATTCTCAAAGAGAGTTATGTATAAACTTTATACATAACACTTTATACATTTTAAAGTGTTTTAATTATTATCATTGTTACTATGTTTCACCAAGAGCCAACCGCGCAATCAATCAAAACTAAGAATAAGAATATAAATTTGTATATCATTTAAATTATACATTGAAGTTATGGATAGGTTCCTATGCTAAAAGTCAGGTAGTTTTTGCTTTTTAAAACTTGTTTTTGTTAAAAACCACATGGTAAATATTGTGTTCTATGTTGCAAATACTGTGTTTTATAACGAAATGACATATAACATTACAAGATATGAATCGGGCGGTAGGCCTTCTTGAAACTGGCATGCGACAAGTGTCATCAGAGGCCTATATGGAGGCGGTTTAAGGAAACAGGAAGTCTGGTTGAACAACGTCCAAGATGAGGACGCTGTACAACTGAAGCTCAAGATAGATTTCTAGTTTTAACCGCAAGAAGACAACCTACAATAACAGCAATCGAACTGGTTTCGAAGTTACATCGGACGCATAACTTGATTGTTAGCCGAGATACTGTAAGAAATCATCTCCATGAAACCATCTCCATTCTCGGCGACCGCTAAGATGCCCATTTCTCTCAAGAGGCAATCGCGGCGTAAAATTAGACTGATATCGAGAATTTCAAAATGGGGATGAAATTGGACTGTTGGTTTGGGGATGAAATTGGACTGTTGGAATTGGACGATTGGTCGAGAATTTCAAAATGGGGACTGTATATTATTGTACACAGTCATAATAAAAATTATATTCCTTACTGTGAAGGTGTGATAAAAAGTGCGTTTATTTTTTACAAGGTTAACAAAATTTCTGACCGAATGTAAACAAATCAGTTTGTTTCAATACGCTAAGTAAACATGGAGTATGGTGGATAACAAAGATAATCATATCCTATTATAGCGCTATAAAAATACGATAAATCTGAAACTGTGTGGCCGACATCCTGAGACCAGGATCCCAACAGTTGTCAATGCGATCGCTTAAAGAATTCGGATAAATCTGCGTCTAAAATAAAACATTATGGGCCGAGAGATGAAAATGCCGCCGGTAACCATGTCGAGCATCATTAAACATGATCAAGGCTTGGAGCTTACCGAGGATTTACCCAACACCGATTGCACACAGAACTACGCATTGCACCCACACTAGGTAACACAGAAGCTACGAGAGCGATGGGCATGCGAAAGACGCAGGAAAATTATTTTCACTAAAGAACTGCTGAAGAGAAATTCAACCGGCAAAATGACATTTGTTTATTTACGGTCTTAGCTCACGGGAAAGTGCTGAAAAGATTGGGAAAGTGGAAAGAAGTTATCATCCAATTTGATCGAGTGTCGTACGATGCTCGTTAATCAACTATATTTCTGTGAGCAATGGGTCAAAACATATGCACCAAACTACAAAAGCAATGTTTTGGGGAAGGTAGTACAGTCACTTAATAACACCTTGTTCGCAGGAAAGGACGGTATCTTCTAGCAAGATTTTCTGCCAGCCGACCTGGCGCCATCCACACATTGTTGGTTGTAGGCCAATATTTAGATAATATTCTGCTACCAATTGTACGCTTATTTGCTGGTGCTATTGGTGAAAACTTCCACCTTATGATACACCCGCGTTCCACGTTGGTGCCTTGTCGTTCCCCCATCCGCCATCCAAAGCGCCAGCAAGCGTCTCCCAGGACCGGTTTCTGGCCTTAAGCCGTCATCAGCTGGGAAAGCGGATGAAGGGAATGACTAAAGCCATGACCATATAAACCGGCCATCTCGAATGGTGGCTGCAATCACATGCAGCACAACAATCACATTTACCAATTTTGCCGTCTTCTTCGTGGACGTTTATGATCAAGCGATATCCATCCCAGGATTGCTTTGGTCCATCTGTCGTCCTAACACCTCGCTACATGGTCGGCCTACCTCCCTTTCCATTTATTTACCTTACCAATGATGTCACATACTTTTCTTTGTTCTTTGATCCATGTCCAGGATCAATGTCCCCTCTGTACTACCCGAAGTTTTTGAACTGAACTAATCTCTTCAAACAAAGTGATAGCTTGTTACCCACTATTATAATCATCTACCCAAGATTTATGTAGTGATTCACAATATCCAGATCCTTCCCAACAGAAATTCTTCTATCCTCACAAATTTTATTCAGCATGAATCTGACTCTTTTTCAGGTTTATTCTCAACCTAAATGGTTCTCCCATGCCTTGTAGTTCTTGTATGTGTTTTTGTTGTTCATCTGATTTGTTCATCTGATCGAGGAGAATTATCATCTCTGAATCTATAATGGCTTAAGTGCATCAATTGATAGTAATTCTATTCTGATCCTAATCCAAATTACGGAATACTTCTTCAGGGCAGGCTGAGAAAAGAACATGCTATATTGTCCAGCCATACACCCCGCTCTACATTGATTTTAACTTCAAGATCATCCACGTGAACTATCGCTATAGCTTCATCATACATGGATCCTAGTAGGTTCGCATTGGCTACGGATACGTCTTGGTGAAACACTGCATCTATTATGGCTTGCTTTGATTGTGTCAAATATCTTTTCATAGTCAATAAAAGTCAAGCTCAATGGCATGGTGTATTTATTGAGCCTTTATTTCACCTCTTGGACAACCTGGATATAACCCTGCCTGTTCTCTTGGTTGTGCGTCATTCAGTATTCTTATATCGTTTTAGTTATTATCTTGGGGAAAATTTTGTACATTACTGATAAGAGGCTTATTGAGCGGTAGATTTTTAAATCTTCCTGAGCTCTTGTGAAGAAGAATCACTTTGCTTTTTTTAGGTTCGCATTTTTCCATAGGTTGGGTATTTTTTTGTTTTTGTATAATTAAAGCAATTTAAGTATAATTTTGCCAGTTTTTTTATGTAAAGTTCGACCACCAGCTTTTACCATTTCAACCGTTCCAGTGTCTTTTCCTGGAGCACTACCAATCTTCATCGCATACAGCATTTGTCACTTCATCCATCAGGATATTTGGCATTTGTTCTTTCGTCGGTATTGCTGTTTTGTGCCTGGGTCTGATCTTCATATAACTTTGAAGTCGCATCCTCGCGCATTAAGGCAAACCTTTGCGTTTTTTAATTTCTCAGATTGTGTTAAGCTGTGTTTATTCCTATTCCCTTGTTTTCTTCCATGATTTTCTGCACAACTGCACGTTGATTTGGACATTTCCTCTCGAATACGTTTTCTTATAATTTTACAAAACTCAGCGTACTCGACTCTGCCAAAAAGGCTCCCTGCATTCCTCATCGTCCGCCCTTTTTTCATTAAATCAATGGCCTCATTGGTATGTATATAGATATTCATATTATTTGCTTATGTTCCTTGGCTGTCGTTGTAGCTTTGAAATATGTTGATATTGTTTAAGCTTAATTCATAATAGATAACCATCTAGGATACAAAAGAACGATTTATGACCTACACAACTATATTTAACATAAATAAATTGAATATTGAAATATATACAATAAATGGTCGAACTTACGGGTCACCCGATTTGTTAAACCACCAATTTTGTTCTCCGCCAATGAATTGTGAAAGAGCAGTTTTTCCTATTTTCGTCACACTGCCATCTTTCGAGATACTTTTTCCGAGTTGATTAAATTTGTTGACAGACATTTCGCAAAGTATTTAAAAAAACATGACGACTTTAATTTATGCTCTCCATTTTACCTGACACAGTTCTATTGATAAATGAATCACATAGCTGTAGACCCTATATTTTTTCACTTATTTTTTTCTATTTGTTCATGTATATCAACTGTTGTTATTCGCAAACGTACTCATTGCATTTGTTTAAATTATCTTTAACAGTAACAAGTAAAATGTATTGTGTTACGAAAAATATAAACTCACGGACCAAATTGTTACTATTTGATTAACTAACTTTTAAATGATCTTAAGTTCTAATTACCAAGTTATTATGTTTATAAGAAAGGAAAATTTATGAAAATATAACGGTAATAAGGATGAATTATGTAAGTAATAAACTGCAGGCACATTCAGTTGGGAATAAATATAAACTCAAAGGGATTATATCTTTATTCAATCCAATTATTTTGCTTGTAGCGACTTCATTGTACAGTATTACTATTTGTCAAGTTTGAATCACTTCTTTTAAGCTTGATAGTGTTTTGTAAAGTTATTATTTTTTAATTGTAATGAAACCTTGGGAAAAAAGTTAACTCAGATTGAGCAGTAAAGGGTTATGGATTTAAGAACAGCTGAAAAGACACAGATACAAATTAGTGAAGAATTGCAACGCTCTGAAAGTGTGATGAGAAATGTGCTAAATACAGGTCTTGAAAATTATGGAACAATTAAGAGATATAGACGCCTCAAAAATTTTCGAGTACAGTAAAATTTTACGCGAATTCTCAAACAGGTGCCCACATTGTTAGAATAGTTAATCCAGGATGACCCTAGTTTAATTAAAAAATAGGGTACTGAAACCTGCTGCATGCAAAATATGTTAAAAAAAGAGAAAACCACAGCTTAAGAAGATGCATTTAGAGCAAAGGTTAAAGTTTGATGAGGATCATATTCAAAACAGTGATATGTGGTCAACGAAATTTTTAGTAACGAAAAGAAATTAATCTAAATTGATCAGATGGTTTAATTATTACTGGCACCATCATGGTGGTGTTATGATATGGACTACATTCAAACACGGCTTTAAATCCGAAATTGCTTTAGTTTCTGAAAACATCACTGTTCTGCATTACCAGATATTGTTGAAGGAATATTTTTTTTTCATTTTATAGCGTATTTAGACAACGATAGTGTATTTTTTCAGGACAACGCTGTGATTCATAATGCGAGGAGAATAAAAAAAATATTTCAAAAATTTGGAATTATATTTCGTTCATTTAATTAGGAAAAATAACGCCATATTAATATGACTTATATCTGTACTACTTTTTAATATCGTTATTTAGATTAATAAAAATAAATTTCAAAAAAATCCAGTTAACTCAGATTGTGTAGCAAAGGGTTATGGATATAAGAACAGCCGGAAATACACAGACAAATTGCTGAAAAATTACAATGCTCTGAAAGTGTGATGAGAAATGTTCTAAATGCAGGTCTTGAAAATTATGGAACAATTAGGAGATATAGACATCTCAAAAATTTTCGGGTACAGTAAAGCGGGCTGTTTTACGCGAATTCTCATACAGGAGCCTCATGTGCCAAAATGGTCGGATAATGTAATCCAGGATGTGACCCTAGCTTAATTCGAAAATAGGGTACTGAAACTTGGTGCCTATAAAATTTAAAGCAAATTTTAAAAAACGTATTTAGAAGACGTTAGTGTAATTTTTTAAGACAACGCTCTGATTCATAATGCGAGGACAATAAAAAATTTGTTTCAGAATTTGGAATTATATTGCGTTCATTTAATTAGGAAGAATAATGCCATAGTAATTTTATATGTATTTGTATTTTCATTCCACGCCAAATTGACCACTTTTGAACCTGACCCCTTTCGATTTCGCAGACATTTTTGTGTCCTTTTCAAGGACGTTTCTCAGAGTTTTTCAAATTTTTTTATCCAACCCAAAAAAAGTTATGGGTTTTTGGAAAAATGCCGCTTTTTCTTCAAATAGCCATCACTTTTTCAAAAATTGACCTATTGCCGCATTTTCTAAAACCAGATGTCGCGTTTTGTACTACAAAAGCATAATTCTCAAGAAATAGCGCATACAGATCGCAAAATAATTGACTGAAATTAATTTTACTGTATTAACAATGTTTTTTAAAACAAAGTGAAAATGTTTGAAAAATCAGAAAAAAAAATTCAATGAAATAAAAAAACAAACGGAAAAGTCGGCCCACTTCCCTTTGCACGGGAATATTTACAGAAAAAATAAAAAAAATTTTTTTGAGAAAAAAAAATGTTCGACTTCGACAAAATGAGGTTTTTTTTCAAAAAACTGAAAATTTTCATAGATCTTGCTTTCTGTTTTTTTTTTCGTATATTTTTCTAAAAAGTTCATTTAAAAACAAAAATTAAAAAAAAATGTTTCAATAGGTCAATTTTTGAAAAACTTATGGCTATTTAAAAAAAAAGACCCATATTTTCTTCCCAAGAACCCAATTTTTTTTTAACTTTAATAACTTTTTTTGGGTTGTGTAAAAAAAATTTAAAATTTCTGAAAAACGGGGGGGGGGGGGGGGGGTGTAGAAAAGGAGTTTTTGTTTGAGCGAAATTGACGACGTCTGCACGTTTCCAACAAACGCGACACAAACGATCGGATGTACTTCCAAACTAATGTATTCTTCCATCCGCGAAACACTACGAACTAACAGATATATGTATAGTCACTTGGTTCCATATTTATTTGGTGATACTGAATATTTTACATTTGTAATGACCTAATTTTTCAAATATTTGTACAGTGTATAATATGATGTTATTGTATAGAATTTTATATATGCAGTAGACTGATAAATTTCTGACTGATGCACGAATACAATAAACTATTTGCTATTTTTAGATAAAATACAAGAATTTCGTTGGCATGGGCATGACTAACTGTTAATACAGTTTAGCGGAACTTGACTCAAACCTTTTAACAGGAATTTTGGCAGGAACTATGTGATACGTTTCTTTTTGTTTTACTTTACTTTTAGGAATTCTAATTATAGCTGAAAATTCTTCAGAGAATACTTCTATAATATGTTTGACATACGCAACTGTTTATGTTGATTGAAATATATGACAGTCAGTTTGTTATTTTTAGTTGAATGAATAGATTTTTAAAAATGTCTCTTGAATCAAGTCATTTTGGCAAGAAATAATTCTATTACATTATGGAAAAAGTATAAAATGTTTAATATATATGGAAACAATAAACTTCGGTCGATAAGTCGCCGGTTTGACAAATAAAACACACTTGTTTTTGCAAATTTCTAGTTTATTTATTAATATATTCTCCTTGAAGATCAATACAATCATTCCAACGCTTTTCTAATATTTCTACACCTTTTTTATAGAACGATTTCTCTTTTTTTCGATTCGATTTTTCCTTCAAAATATCCTTCGGTTTCGGCAATTAAATCTTCATTGGAGATAAATTTCTTTCCAGCGCTTATTTTTTCAGGTCTGAGAACAGGAAATAGTCGCGGGGAGTCAGATCTGGAGAAAACGGTGAACGAGGAAGTAATTTGAAGTGCAATTAATGCAATTTAGCCATAGTTGCCAACGATTTGTGAAACGGTGCATTGTCTTGGTGAAACAGTATTTTTTTGTTCATTTGGAGCCTTTTTGCGATCTCGTCCTTCAAACGCACCAATAACGCTATGTAATAATTGCTATTGATGGTTTTGCCTTTCTCGAGATAATCGATGAACAATACTCCATGTGAATCCCAAAATACAGAGGCCATTAACTTCTAGTTTATCAAGTCAATCATTCACTATTCGAACATATTTCAATATCTTCTTCTGTATGTCTGATGCTGTTGATCCAGATCTATGGTGTAACTACTGATAAAGCATCTTTCTAGCATCTAAATAGTTATCAATCGTTCAATTGTAATAATTTTTGGCCACCGCCCATATCAATTTTACAGAATTGAATATGCAGTTATAAGGGGGAAGACGTAACACTTTGTGGCCATACTCTTCAGCCATATGATCTGCCAGATATTCTTTTTTAGGCTAGTTCTTCAAATGAACATTATGAAACACAAACCTGTCCACTAAACTCGAAGAGATTTGCCACTAACTACCAAATGACATTTTGAAATTTTTCGACACACGTTTCGCTAACCTAACAATCATCTCCTGATGATGGTAACATGGTCAGCGAAACGTTCGTCAAGAAGTTTCAAAAAGTGATTTGGTATTTAGTGGTAAATCTCTTCGAGTTTAGTGTTTCACACCGAAGGTTCCAGTAGAAGAATTGTCAAACTTGTCTTTTTAATTAGTTCTTACCGAATAACGATTTTCAGCAGTTCACTTTTCAATATAGTGTTTTCAAAAGAAATATTATGCTTTGTTAGCCATTCTGCAATTTTTGGCAGAATACTAGTCCATGCACTAATTGGAGGTTTATCCATCAATGCACTGTGATAAGGTACATTATCCATGACAATAACTGATGGCTCCTCCAAGATTTTCAACAGCTGGTTTTCAAACCAGAACAGAAAGTTATCTTGATTCATTTCTCCATGATAATCGCCTTTTGTTTTAGAAGAAAAGGCTAATTCGGCCTCGGGAATAAAACCATTCTTGTTCCCAACGTATATCTGAAATAACATGTTATTATTGACACGTCTTAAAACAACTATTCTTGACAACATGACTTTAATGGCTCCCAAGTATTAGGTATAGCACTCACATTTTTCAACTCAATATACACACAATTTTCAATTAATTTATTAAAGAAAAGAAAAAGAAATTAGTCACTTAATAAATAAAAAACGGAAACAATTATTAATCCATCCAGTATATCCAAAAGTAAAACAAACAAATGATAAAAAATACTGTAAAATTTCATATTTCGGTCCACTTTCAGAACAAATAGCTCGCTCTTTGAGGAAACATAATTTGCAAATAGCGTTTAAAACCACCCAGTCAACCAGTAAATTAATTTTTAATGCTAAAGATAAAACATTACAAAATACAAAATCTGGAGTTTATATGTTGCAACGAGTGCAGTAGCTGCTATGTGGGACAAACCGACCGAAATTTTCAGACCAGATTCAAAGAACATAAATCTGCGCATATATATTAAAGAAACAACACTTTAATTTTACGAACCATTTCATAGATACCGGACATATATTTCCCGAGATTACAAATTTGAAAATTTTACATGCAGCGCCAAAAAGCAAAAAAATTAAACATTTTAGAAGCTATTGAAATTTATAAATATAATATATATATATATATATATATATATATATATATATATATATATATATATATATATATATATATATATATATATATATATATATATATATTCACGTATGGGCCCTGGTGGACTATGCGAAGTACAATTAGAGGCGTTTGTTGTTGTTAGCCTTCCTTTGAGCCCATACTAATTTCATTCTTTCGCTATGAGCTTTTTTCCTTTCGTCAGACCAAGTTGTTCCAGTCTTCCTACATTTTTCTCTCTGGCCAACCTTCCAAACGTTAACCTTGTGTCTGAAACAGCCTCTATCCTGAATTTCACTTTGTGTAATATTTGCTGATCTTAGGTCCTCTTTAATTGCAGCAATCCATTTAATTATTTCTACTTTAGCTCTACTCCTATTTTCATAAAAATTCGACTATTTGTCTAGTTAGCCTACTCGGATTCATCCGTTTGATGTGTCCGTAAAGTCTTCTTTTTCTCATATCGCTATGTATATCTGTGTATTGTTTGATTTCTTGGTTTTCTCGAAGTCGGGGCTATTTATTTGCTTGGGGCCTAGGATTTTTCTTATGATTTTTCTTTCCTTCTTTTCAATGTCCTCGATGTCCCTCTTTCTATTCCAAATGAGCGTTTCTGCAGCATATAGACATTCTGGCTTAATAACCGTGTTGTAATATCTCAGTTTTGTGTTTTTAGATAGGCATTCCCTGTTGTAAATATTTTGTGTAAGTCTCAATGCCGTTTCCATTTTTTGACATCTACCCTTATTGGCCGCTTTTTCCAACCCATTTTCCATGATTATTTCACCCAAATATTTTAATTGAGAGACTCGTCTGATGTTACCATATTTTGTTTTTAGGAATGGTGTTCTTAGTCTGTTGCAGGTCATGTATTGTGTCTTTTCAAAGGAAATTTGGAGTCCTAGCTTTTCTGCTGTTTCTTTTAGGATTTCAATCTGTTTCTGTGCCGTTAATACATCTTGAGCTAATATTGCTAGATCATCAGCAAATGCCAGACAATCAATTTTGATGTTGGTTCTCCCCAGTTTAATGGGCTGGTCAATATTCAGTGCCGACTTTTTTTCACGCCACTCCTCTATTACTTTTTCTAGAACACAGTTAAATAAGAGTGGCGAGAGTCCATCCCCTTGTCTCACACCAGTTTTAATTTCGAAGGGCTCTGAGATGTCACCCATGAATTTAACTTTTGACCTCGTGTTAGTTAACGTTGCTTTAATAATTGCCATATTATATATATATATATATATATATATATATATATATATATATATATATATATATATATATATATATATATATATATATTAAAAAGCTAAGGAAGTTCATCCGTGCTCGACGATGTGCTTTGACATTCCTTCATCGGCCATCCAAAGCGCCAGCAAGCGTCTCCCAACACCGGTTTCTGGCCTTAAACCTTTATCGGTTGGGCTCAAGACGAACACCTGAAAAACGGATGAGGGAACGACTAAAACCATGACCATTTAAATTGGCCATGTCGAATGGAGGCTGCAATCACATGCAACCACGCCATCCTGCTGTAAACGGTCGCAGCAGTCAAACTGTGCGAAACTGTTCGTGACCCGCCTAACCTCGGGTAAGTACCAGGTATGATCGAAAAATTGTGAAATTTCCCAAATAAGAGAAGGCACCTAACCCGTTTGTTTTTTTTTTTAGTGGAAAACTTTTATAGTGAGACTCTCCTGTTAAGGACTACCCACTAGAAAACCACTATGTACCACAACATATCCTGGAACCACTGTCAGTATACCATCAGTCTTCAATGCCTATAATAAATTGCTAACCTGTGTTTAAACATACCTTATCATATGTAATCAATAAAATTATCATATGAAATCAATAAATATGTTTAATTAATAGACGAAATGTACGAAAATCCTGAAAAACACTAAATATTTTAGTTGTTTTGTTTTATTTAGAATATAAATATTCAATTTTCTTTAGTTTTTGTTTGGATAGTAGGTTTGCTTTTCTATTTCTCCTTTTTTGCATACTCCTTCAGATTTTTATTTTGATTCCATGGAAAACTGCTGTGCTAGTCCTTAATTTAACTAGTGGATGTTCATCCAGCTGATCACACAAAACTTCTGTACTCTTCGACCATCTACACATTAGATTATCCTCTAACACATTATCCAACACATAGTATAAAACTTTTCACATACGGTTACCTTTCAAATTGGTAGTCGAATTTTGTTCTTGTTTTTTCACGCTTTCTTGAATATTATTATTCGTATCCTACAAAATAGACGATCTTGTAGAGCTTTCTCATTGTTACTACCATCAGTTGTGTTGTTCCACCTAGATTCTTTGTGAACACGCAGGAATATTCCTTCTTATAAATTTGGCACATTAATTTGTCTTGTTTACATGAATTAAATAATATAAATAAAAATTTTAAAAACGAATGCAAAAAACAAAAGGAACTCTAATCTAATTTCAATATTTCATTCTGAACTTACCTTTGAGCCTCCATATATTATGTAAAGATATATGAGTACAACGTCGAAAACAGCACTGAAAGCCTAAATAACAATTAAGTATATTTTCAAAACAATAGCAAGACAACAAATGCAGCCAAACATATAAGTTGAACCTATAGAACAATGACTAAGATAGATAAATTGTTTTATTGGCCCGAGACTCCGAACCTCGGAAAGAGCGCAAAAGAAAATTTCGGTGTAACTTCCGAATTGTTCCGAGCCGACCCGATATTGGCGATATTGGCCTTCGTTACTATTGTGAGGTCACATACGTTCGGGTTTTTTCTGGAGCTGTCGGCGCGTCATCGTTACTAGGTTTAAAAGTGTATTTTCACTTTGATATAACTTTTTAATTATAAGGATAAAAATAAAAATAGTTTTGTTATTTTGTTATAAAACTTGATCTTTCCATTTATGACAAAAAAAACTTCCAAAAACTAATTAATCAATAATGTATTATCTGTCATTGTTCAGTACCTGCTTCCATCTTTTGACCTATTTATTGATGCCGTTTCGCCAGAATTCGCAGGACCTGGATTCGGAAGTCGTTAGCGAAGGTTAAGCGCCTCATTTTGTTCGAATCGAGATAAAAATAATTAATTTGGAACATCCTTGGTATTTTTTCCTCAAGTTTTAGTCATTTGCTACTTGCTTCACGACTTTTACTTTACCAAAAAATTATTAAAATCGAAAACAGTTTATGGGTTTGCAATTTGTATGTCTGCTAGTGTATTATCAGAATAATCAATCCCTTCCGGGTGGCCCCTAACTCCTCATGTATTTTCATTTACTTCCTCAGGCTCTTGATTCGTAACAACATCCAACGCAACGTTAAATAATGTAGGATCAGGCGTCCTTGGATGACTTCGAATTTATTTGCCATGGTGTTACTTATTGAATCGTCATGGAGTACACGGCACTAAGGTTTTTCGTTTTGTTTACTTAAAGATATTAGTTATTTGAGATTTCCTTGACAGTTTACTGTGTCTTATATTTATGATTTGTTAAAGTTGTTGACTACAAGATACTGTGTAGGGACCAGTTCGATGAACTAATCTATTACAATCTTATCCTAACGCTGCTTGTATACTCGGGAACAAGAGAAGTGCAATACCCTTATGCATATTTGAATTAAACTGAAAATATACTCACTAAATAATATATCTTGAATACAGAAACGGATACATATTTTACTTGAATACCTTTATGTTTCTGTACGCAATTGCAGAAGGTGCGAGAAGCGATTTAAAAAATCTTTGAATGTTTCTGATATTTGGTTAAAGTATTTAATGAAATATATATTTTTTTATTTCCACTTTATTTAAAGTGATAGTAAAGTATGAATTAGACAAGAAAATCTCTCTTTCTTTTGGAAGTAGAACAGCCTTTCTTTCTACTAACGTAGTTCATCAACAAACTCAAGTTCGTTTCTCCGTAACTCTAAATAACGTTCACTATTTAATTTATGTTCTATGAAGATAGATCCGATCACTTTTTATTGTATAATCCACACCATTCATTAACTCTTGGATTATTTTGTCTTCTTCTTTCTTCAGTTGAACAAAGATTACTGTCAGACCAATATCTGTAATTTTGTCTATTGACTATGCCATTTAAATATAAAATTTTTTCGTCGCTATAAAATATGTACTTCTCGAAACTGGGTCGCTGACGCTTCTTGTCCAAAACCCAGTCGCAAAATAAGTCTTCTATCATAATCATCATCTTCCCATTTTGTATGGATGATAATTGTTCCCCTTGTAAATTGGCCCACATCTTCGACTGAGAACAACCTACCTTTTGGGCAATTTTGTGTGTTGACTTGTGAGGATCTTCCACATTACAAAGAAGAATATTTTCTTGAGGTGAGGGTAAGCAAAATACAAGTGTACGAGTTTGCTTCAAAATACATTGATCCTATTAAGACCATTAGTAGTCTAAATAATTATTTTATGGGTTCGTGTTCTGATATGAGTCCGATTACAGCCTGTAATGCTTCTTCAGTTTTCTTTGTGGCTCAGTTAATATATTTGGCATCTACGGATTTGCATGAGGTTTGGGAAATAATCAGTGGCGGCTCATGGGTTTTTAAAGTGGGAGGGCGTAGAAGAAAATAGTGATGCTGAAGATTTTTTTGCTTTCCCCTTCCTCCTTTTTACTTTTTGTGCTATTGAAATCCTATACAGAAGGTGAACCAGGAAAATGACTTAAAGGAAAGAAACTGAACGAAAATAAAATATGGTGTTTTGCTCTGAAAAATTGTTTACTGTGATAAATGCTGGAGGGGCGGCGCCCCAACGCCCCCCCTCACGAGCCCCCATTAAATATATTAAAAAATTTAAAGAATAAAAATCAATCGGCGATGACAATCTTCCAACACAAATAATTAAAAAGATTGCAAACTATATCTAGGCCGTTATCTTTTATTGCGAACCTCTGTTTTTCCAGTGATGCATATCCTGATTTATTGAAAAATGCGCTTATAAAGACAATATTCAAAAAGGGCAAATCAGACGAAGAAAGAAACTGCAGACCTATAGCCTTACTAAACAACGTAAATAAAAAATATTAGAGAAGACGTTATAAAAGATTGATAGGATTTTTAGAAAAGTACTATATAATTAGTGATAACCAAAATAGCTTCAGAAAAGGAAAATCAACAACTAGGGCAATTTTTCAGGCATTCACATATATATTTAATTCATTAAATGCTAAAAGAACCACGATCACAAGGTATATTGATTTGTCTAAAGCTTTTGATAATGTTAAACATGAAGTACTGTATACCAAATTGAGTAACTATTGCATAAGAGGCAATGTTTTAAAACTAAATCGTATTTGAAAAATCATAAGGGATACATGTTAGGGATAAAATGATAAGGGATACATGTTAGCAAGGGTGTTCCGCAGGGTTCGGTCTTAGGTCCATTGTTGTTTGTACAACAAACAGATATGTATGCAGATGATCTGAACCTTATATTTAGTGAATGGAGCATTGGGGATGTACGGGCAAGTGTATGTAGGGCGTGCGAGACTCTTGATCAGTATTTTTCTGCTCGTGATCTTCTCTTGAATGTATCAAAAACATAGTGAGTTCTTTTTAAAAATCGCAAAAGTCATGATCTCAATTTTGTTTAGAACAATAATGTATTTAAAATGACAGAATATGCCTCAGTACTTAGATTAGTGATCGACCGGAGATTGGATTGGAGGGCTCATATTGAAAAACTTGCATTGGATATATGAAGATATTCGTATGCCTTGAGAGTTATTTCCAAAATTGTAGGGATAGATGCAGCAATTTCAGCGTATCACAGAGAGTTATTTCCAAAATTGTAGGGATAGATGCAGCAATTTCAGCGTATCACACATTCGTTATGTCTAGGATAGGAGATGGATTGATTTTTTGGGAAAACTCACCTGATATGTATATAATATTTCACCTTCAAAAAAGATGTATTCGAGCAATTTTTAAATTGATTTATAATGATAATAGGCATTTTTGTTAAAAAAAGGATTTTGACTTTGGTAAGCATGAATATTCATATTTGAATATAACAACAAAGAACTTTTTGAGTCATTCCAAAATGATCCGATCTACCACCAAGATAAAATTTTAGTCAAAAGAATGTAAACTTATGATTATATACAAAAACTTTTCCTCTAAATTTCCGGTTAGAGTCCAAAATTGTTGCAAGTAAAAGCCTAAAGGAATACTTGTTTAAAAAAGCGTATTATTTATTAAATTAATTTTTTACTGATACGGACAGATTTAATATAGCTAAATAAAACATTTGTATATTTTATATTAGAATAGTATTGATTATTAGTATTGATTATTAGTTATTGATTATTAGTTATTGATTATTAGATGATTAGTACAATGTTATCGAATAATTGATTGTTTGAGGTTATTTTCTTTTTTGTTGTCTTTTGTAAGAATTATTTATTATATTTATTATTTTCACATATGGGCCCTGGTGGACCTCGCGAAGTACGGTTAGAGACGTTTGTTGTTGTTAGCCTTCCTTTGCGCCCATATTGATTTCATTCTTTCGCTATGAGCTTTTTTTTCTTTCGTCAGACCAAGTTGTTCCACTCTTCTTACCTTTTTCTCTCTGGCCAACCTCCAAAATGTTATCCTTGTGTCTGAAACAGTTTCTATCCTGAATTTCACTTTGTTTTGTTGATCTTAGATCTTTTAATTATTTCTACTTTAGCTCTACTCCTATTTTCAAAAAAAATTCGACTATTTGTCTAATTAGTCTACTCGGATTCATCCTTTTATATATATATATATATATATATATATATATATATATATATATATATATATATATATATATATATATGAAGGTCAGTTGGACTCTTCTGTCGAAGCGGACAGCACTTGAAAATGCCAAATACGATTTTGGCGAAACGTCGTGACTCTTCACAGAATCAACGGATCGACTTATATATATCCGTTTTATATATAAAAACACGATCAAAGGTCTGGCAACGTCGCGCAACTAGTTAAAAGGAGAGATAGAGTTATAGCTAAAAAGAGATTACTATGTGACATTACAGTTTAACACGTCTGAATGTGACGTTAAAAAACTTATTTTTCTTACAGAATTTACCTTCGAAACTAGAATACATATTTTTTTAATATAAATTTTCTAATTCTATATTTTCTATTTCTATATATTCTGCTGTGAAGATGGAACGTCCAAAAATGAAATGGTAGTTTGTGGTTTCAGTCTGGAGGGTGTTGTGGAGTTGGCTGCTGCTAACAAAGTAGTGAATTTGTGCCTGTATCGTCGGAGAGATGGTTCTTATAATATTTTTTTAAATACCATTGAACAGGTGCTCGAGTATCTGCATATACAGTACTCTAAATGTGGTATCAATGTTGCGGGGGATTTTAATTTAATTTTTTTTGATAAACGTAACTGTAGTGCAAAGAAAGTCTTAGATATATTTTATAGCTATAATTTGTGTCAATCTATTTTTGAAGCAACTCGTGAAACTAGTGAATCTGCTAGTTTGATAGATAATATATTTTGTAAAACATGCTTGATTTGTATCTGGTTATGTTTAGAATCCGGCATTCTCTGGCCATTATGCGTAGATAGTTATTATTCAGGAATTGTGTAGTAATAAACAACTAAATTATGTATATACGAGTTTATGAAGAGAGTAAGGTTTTGCCCTATAAAAACGAAATTGTAAATGTGGATTGGTCTAGTGTACATGATTCTAGAACAAGTACAATATTGTACACAGTATGTGTTACAATATTGTTTAGAAACTAGCCCGTTTAATGTTTTGTAATGGAGCACACGTTTATGTTCGCAAGACACTTGTATACCTCTCGAGATCCAACAGCATTAAACAAATTTAAAACTGATGTAATACATGCATCTTATGCTTCATTACTTGTTCTAGAATCATGTACACTAGACCAATCTACATTTACAATTTCGTTTTTATATATCAAAACCTTACTCTCTTGATAAACTCGTATATACATAATTTAGTTGTTGTTTATTACTACACAATTCCTGAATAATAACTATCTACGCATAATGGTCAGAGAATGTCGGGTTCCAAATATAACCAGATACAAATCAAGCATGTTTTACAAAATATATTATCTATCAAACTAGCAGATTCACTAGTTTCACGAGTTGCTTCAAAAATAGATTGACACAAATTATAGCTATAAAATATATCTAAGATTTTCATTGCACTACAATTACGATTATCAAAAAAATGTTAATTAAAATCCCCCGCAACAATGATATCACATTTAGAGTACTGTATAGGCAGATACTCGAGCACCCGTTCAATGGCATTCAAAAAAATATTATAAGAACCATCTCTCCGACGATACTGGCACAAATTCACCACTTTGTGAGCAGCAGCCAACTCCACAACACCCTCCAGATCGAAACCACAAACTACCATTTCATTTTTGGACGTTCCATCTTCACAGCACAATCCGTCTTCACAAAATTTATATTAAAAAAATATGCATTCTAGATACGAAGGTAAATTCTGTAAGAAAAATAAGTTTTTTAACTTTACATTCAGACATGTTACACTGTAATGTCACATAGTGCTCTCATGTCACTAAGTAATCTCTTTTTAGCTATAACTCTATCTCTTTTTTTAACTAGTTGCGCGACGTTGCCAGACCTTTGGTCGTGTTTTTGGTTACTAGTATTCGAAAGTTGAAAAAAGTTGGACTTAGTTATTTGAATAATTATATTGGTAACCCGATAATATTGATATATAATAACATTCTTCAAATATTAAACTGTATCATGTAATATTTTTTTTTAACAAAAATGGAAAATTAATAGTGAAAAACTAGAAAAATTAAAACTTAAGGACTGTGTATAAGAACGTTTTGAAAATATAATTTTTTAAAAAAACTAGACTGTAAATAATGTCTAAATTTTGAGCATATTTCAATTACAGATCCTTTATCACAATTACCGAATTTCAAGTCTTAGACTTGGAAATTCGTTTTTTCTGTAAGATTTGCTCGTACCTCTTTAAACACATTTGGTTATTTAAATGGAATAATTTTTGTAGTTTGCATTTCATTAACAATATCTTTTTCTTTTTTCCTTTCATATCAATTGCTCCGATGGAGTTAACATTTTCTTTTACTTTAGATTCAAAATAACGTAAGACTAGTTAATGTTTATTTTCCTTATTAGTAAACTTGAAGAGATTTACCACTAAACACCAAAACACTTTTTTGAATTGCTCGACGCACGTTTCGCTAACCATATTAGCATCATCAGGACATGATTTAATCTATTAAAATCTTATTAGTGCTAAACTGTGTTTGTAATTCAAAGAAAAAACTTATTTATAAAAACAGAGTTCAAACCCAATAAATGTATGTCGTAGTTTAAGAAAATCGGTGATTTCGTGTTAATCATTACCAACTTGTCGTGTTGGTTATCCACATTTATAGGATACGTGGGTTTCGGGATAAAATAAAGGCTCTGTTGAATAAGTAAGGAACTTTTGTTCACAAAATCCACCAATTTAATGATTGTATCCTAATATATTTTGCAATTTTAAGTGTGGCAATTTCATTCATGCCCACGTCGCCAATAAATCGGCTATTTAAAAAGAAACAAAAAATGAAACAACGGCGCTAATAGAAGTGTTCCGCTCGAATCTGATTCGAAAAAAAATGCCACAAATAAAAAGGGCATTAAGTGGGCAAAGTGGGCTACGTGGAATTTCGTTAGAAGGCGTTTTCGTTTCGTTCTCTTCGGGCGAGCGGTAAAGCCGAGTAGAAATTTCTATGTAAATTTGAAATTCTGATAAACCGTGGGCCGGTGAAACAGCTGCGCGACTGTCGTGGGTGAAACACGAGGTGAAACGCTCTTAATGATTTTCTCCGGTTCTAGTTTTAAATTAGTCCTCGAGACGGATCGGTGATTTTTCGAAAAGTATATTTTGCAAGTAGCAATCGATGGTAATTAATATTTAGACTTTTTTTTGTAATTTCGCCACACCTACGTTGACGATACTTCAATTCAATTGAATTCAATAAACGATCTAAAACCGTTGTTATCTTCAGATGGTATAAAGAAATCATCAATTTTTACTGTAGAAATCATATAGGTGATAGTAGGTATGGTCGGTGCCAGTAATTGTATTTAAAGAAATATGCAACATTCTGTAACATGGATTTTATTGAACATTATTTTACATCACCGTACCATGGCGGTATTATGTGAAGAAATTCCCCTTACAGTTTCTTAAAAAAAAAGAAATATGCAAAAAATTACTACGTAGGTCCACCATGGTTTTTATAACATTTTGTAACTCTGCGATGGATGTACCGAATTACATGATATGTCTTCTTATAGCAAGGCATTCCAATGTCGTACACATATTTCTTCTTTTATATTACATACCAACAGTTCGTCCCTTTTCAAATTCGGAAAATTGCCTGAATATAAAAATCAAATATATATACAGCTATGTGCAAACATAATTCGAAGCAAATATTTATCCTCATCGGTTATAAAGGGGTAAAAAGTAAGGATTTCATGGCTTATTAAATGAGTATTTTTATTACCTTTCGGTCTATAGGCGTTGTCATACTATCGCGTCTTAGTTTTATACAGACATTGCGAAAATAAACTGTGTAGAAAATTGCATCAGTTGTTTTGTCTCGTGCGGTATATTTTTTTGTTGATTCGTGGGTGCTTAATGATCCAAAAATGCCTAAAACATGTTAATTGACTGGGTCGGAATGTAGCCAGATCGTGCTGTTAAGCCAACAACGATTTTCGCAATCGTAATTGCGAAAAAAAATTAAATGTTTGAGATGTGCTGTGCAAACCATCTTAAAAAGTTATATGGAAACGGTGTGCTGCGAAAATAAAACAAAAGCAGGAAGAAACCGGCGTACAAGTAGGAGAACCGATCCATATTTAGAGCGACTCGCTTTACAAGATCAACACAAATTATCTCAGCGGATTTAAATAGTGCTTTATTCGCTCAATAGGTAGTTTCACTTTCCACTAGTACAGTAACAAGACGTCCCAAGGAAGCTGATTTCCACGGAAGAGTAGTCAGACGAAAGCTTTACCTGCCCACAACAAAAACTGTCTATGGTCTACCATCATGGGCCAAAAAATATGCCCACTGGACAACTGCAGATTGGTCTAAAGTAATTTTGAAGGACGAGTCAAATATAGAGGTACGTTTCTCAGTTACTTTCATTTCTTTTTTGTAGATACAAAAAAATTCACTTTGTGTGGGGTAGATAAGTGAAAACTAATTTCTGATTTTTTTATATCTTGGCAGATTTTTGGGCGATCTGGAATACAGTGATCGGGCGAAAACGCGGCGAAGCATTTCTCACGAAGGGCTTGACGCCTACCGTTCAACATGAGGGCAGAAGCATCATGGTTTGGTGTTGCATGTCAGCAATAGGAGCGGGAGAAAATTTTTGCACGAGGGGCGCATGAATAGCCGACGTTATGTCGCAATGCTCGAAGAAGTCTTGGAACCGTCCATACTTCAACTTTGCAGTGACAGCTTGGAAGATTGCTATTATCTGCATGATAATGCGCCTTGTCAGCGGGCACAAGCAACAATGCGTTGGTTCCGTAATAATATGATACGTGTATTGGAATGGCCGGCAAGGTCTCCAGACCTATCGCCTATCGAAATTCTTTGGCACATTTTAAAGTGTAATGTGATCAAGTATCACTGTCGTGGAAAAACTCAACTTCAACAAAAAGTTGGTGTCGACGATGCTTAAACGCTTAAAAGCAGTTATTAAAGCTTAAAGGATTAAAGGTGGATCGATAAAATAATCAATTTATTGTTAATTATTTAATTAATACACAAAAATAATGTAAACTAAGTTTTAAAAAATACACAACTCTCAATAAATAAGAGTGTTTAGAAATAGAGCACACAAAAGAAGAAATAAGTAGGATAACAAAGACAAACTAGCCAAAATCAACTTAGTGAGTTTGGATAACATCATAATTAGTGTGTTTGGATAGCCTTTATTTTCGAAAACTGCGGCACATCTTCTAGGCATGAAGTCTATAAGATTGCGGAAACTTCAACCGGAATGGAATACCAGATTTTTCCACAAACTTCCATATTTTTTTCCTTGAAGTTACACACGTCTTCAAAATTTTCCATACATTTTCTGTAGGATTCATGTCCGATGACTGAGATGGCCAAGGTAAACAAGCAATACTATGGGTATCCAACCAAGTTTTCACACTTTTGGCGATGTGTTTGAGATCATTGTTGTGTTGGAAGTTCCACCTTAATGGCATATGTTCTTCGGCATAAGGCAACATAATATTCTGTAAGATATTTAAGACAATTTCTTTGATCATGTTTTGTTTTATCCAATGAATTGGACCAACTTCGGCATATAATCAACCCCAAATTTTAATATTTCCACCACCATGTTTGGCGCAATCAACAGTATTTTTTAATTAAATTAAAATAGATTTATTTTAATTTTGTCGGAAAAAAAGAACATTTTTCTAATCTTCTCCATTTACATTATTACTTACTATTATATTAATCATTGCGTTATTTTAAGTATTTTTTTATTCAAATGGGGAATTCTCCTTGCGATTCTGCCATTATAGTTAAATTGTTGCAAACGTCTCCTAAAGCCGGATTCACACCAATAAAACTTCGTGCGTGTTGAATTTACTGGAACAATTTGTTTGAATTTTCTGGTGGACAACAGATGGTTCGTGTGCATACTATGCGGCGACAATATTTGTATTTGACCTTGTGTGTCGGAGCGTCTACATTGCCTCGCACGCACACTGCATACAACACATAAAGCCTGTACAACCCAAATTTTTATTGATGTGGACCCAGCTTAATATATTATCATCATCATCATCATCATCATATAATATTTTAACTTGTATTAAAGACAAATAAAAAACACTAAAAAAGAATTGGAAGTAGTAAAGACAAGGAGAAGTAAAGACAATCATCATCATCAGCCCGTATCGATCCACTGCAGGATGAAGGCCTCTTCAACATTTTTCCAGCTATCACGGGCCTGGGCTTTCCTCTGCCACTCTGGTCCAATATACTTAACTATATCATCAATCCATCGTGCTTTCGATCTTCTTCGCGGACGTTTGCGATCAAGCGGTATCCACTCCAGGATTGCCTTGGTCCATCTGTCATCCCATCGCCTCGCTATATGGCTTGCACATCTCCATTTCAATTGATTTACTCTTCCAATGATGTCACAGACTTTTGTTTGTTCCCTGATCCATGCGCGGGATTTTCTGTCTCGTCTTGTAATGCCGAGCATACATCTTTCCATTCCCATCTGTGCTACCCGAAGTTTTTGAATTGATTGCGATGTGAGTGTCCAGGTTTCACTTCCGTATGTCATAACGGGTAGAACGCATTGATCGAAGATTTTTCTTTTCAGGCAAAGTGGGAGTCTGTTTTTAAACACAATGTTGAGCCTACCAAATGCCTGCCAGCCACATTTAATATGCCGTTTCACCTCCCGGGTGGTATTCCCCTCCGTTGAAATCCTTTGCTCAAGATATATAAAGCTGTCCACAATCTCCAAATCCTTTCCTAAAACTGAAATTCTTCTGTCCTGAGCGAAGTTATTGAATATAACCTTACTCTTTTTCAGGTTTATTTTCAAGCCAAATGGTTCGCCAGCCCTTTGCAGTTCTTGTATGGGTCTTTGCAGCTCCTCTGAGTCTTGTGAAAAGAGAATGATATCATCTGCATCAAATCTAAGATGGTTTAAGTTTGCATCATTGATCTTTACACCATCCTGTTCCCAATCCATTTTACGGAATATTTCTTCAAGGCCAGCCGAGAAAAGAATAGGCGATATTGCGTTACCCTGCCGTACACCTCGTTCTACATTAATTCCCACTTCAAGATCATCAAGGTGAATTGTGGCTATAGCTCTATCATGTATCGATCCTAATAGGTTTATATATGCTTTCTCTACCCCTTGGCTAAGCAGTTCATCCATTATTGCATGCATACAGATGGAGTCAAATGCTTTTTCGTAGTCGATAAAAACCAAGCACAGTGGCATGGTGTACTCGTTGTGCCTTTCTGTGACCTGCTGTACAACCTGGATGTGATGCATTGTACTGCATCCACTTCTGAATCCTTCTTGTTCTCTTGGTTATGCGTCATTCAGTTGCTAAATGTAAAATGTTCTTTATGTAAAAGGATCACTTCTGCATTTTCCATAAGGCAGGTACTTTTTATTCTTTGAGGCATTTTGAGTATAATTTTGCCAGTGTTATATATAACGTCCGACCTCCAGCTTTTAGCATTTCGACAGTTACACTGTTCTTTCCCGGAGCCTTGCCGTTTTTCATCGATTCGATAGTATTTGTTACTTCCTCCACTAAGATATCTGGCATTTGTTGTTCCGTGGGTATTGTTGTCTTTGATTGGTTTTGATCTTTATATAACTGGAAATAAAATTTTCTGACATCTAACATTTGCGTATGCGCCCTGCATACTGTGCCATCCTCACGCCGTAAGACATATTTGCGTTCTTTTGTTTCTCAGCTTCTGTTTAGCCTTGTTAATTCCTTTGTTTTCTTCTAGAGTTTTTGGCACTAGCTGCATGTTGAATAGGCGCGTGTCCTCTCTGATACGTTTTATTATAGTTTTGCAGAGCTCAGTGTACTCGATACTGCCAAAAGGACTACCTGCATTTCTCATTGCCCGCCGTTTCTTTATTAAATCAATAGTCTCACTGGAGATTTTTGTCTGTTTGAGATATTTTTCTTCTGGTGCTATTAAAGCAGCCATTTGAAGAACATTGTTGGCGATTTCATCATATTGAACAAAATCTCATTTGGCATTTTTAAGTGCTGTCCGCTTCGACTGTTTTGAGTTGTGTTCGCTGAGTTGGGCTCTTCAGTCGAAGCTGGCAACACTTGAAAATGCCAAATGAGATTTTGGCGAAACGTCGTGACTCTTCACAGAATCAACGGATCGACACCCGGAATGATTTAGAAACATTATCTAGTATCTGTGAAAATATTAGATGTAACATACATACATACATACAATAAGATGAAATAGGATACGAACTGAAGCATTTAAGTAAAATTCATAATAGCGAATATGCAACAGAGGCAAATGAGATTGCTGGGACATCAGCGAGAGGAAAACCGAGGAGAACTTGGAAAGATGACATTAAATGTGCTTTGACACAAACGGGGACTAGTTAGTAATAGAACCATTTATGGAGAGTAATTCAATTTTAACATAACCTTATTACGATCAATAAAATATATCATAGATAAAAGTGGAATATTTTGAGAGTTGTGCAACTTCAGGTGTGGTTAACTACCGCCTTCAAGGTTGTTTTTTTTAATCGAAGAATTTTACTATACTGATCACTTACAACCACGAGCATATTTTATACACCCAGCAATTTTTTATTATTGGGATTTTTATTTGAATCTCTGGCCCACATGGTATCGACAGTAGGCCGCAGAGGAACAAACAAGAAGCGGTTTTCACCACATTCCACGCCACTGCACTTCCTGTTCGGCGTTTATATTTTTAGTTCATTGAAAGGCGGGTGCCGAACGACAAACGTGGGCGAATTTTTACAGGGTTATGTCCAAAATCGACCAGGTATCCGGCATGTGACCCATCAATTGAGTTTACGTTTGTTTTTGTTTCAGAATTGTTTTGTCGTTTTTCATTCTAAAAATAGTTAAGTGTAGCCTACTCAGATCTTCGAACTATTTATTTTCGTATTTCTTTTTTTGTTCAGTCAATATTACGAAATTTGCGTCCTAATTGAGAAAAATTGTTTTAACAAATTAGTATCGGATTGTTCGGAAAGTTCGTAGGATTTTTTTAAGAGAAATCTAAATAATTTAAGTAATCTAATTCTAAGTAAATCTAAGTAATTTAAGTAAATCTAAGTAATTAACATTATTATTTACAACTTTTTGCCAACGTAGTGGTAAATCTATAATCCTTTTTGCCCAAAATTAGCATCTTTACTGGCGAAAAATATCAACAAGTTTTTTCCTTCTTCTATTTTAAAACATTTCCTATTTATGCAGTTTTAGAGAGGTCGGAATAGATGATAGTCTGAAGATGTGATGTCCGGTGAGTTAGGTGGATGGGGCATCATCAAAACATCCCAAGCGAAGCTCAACTATATTTGCGGGGTCCTAATTGAACCGTGTGGTCGTGATCATATATAAGTTTTATAACCAAAGTATTTTTGTTTGTATTGTTTTCCCTATAATTAAAAAGTTATATCAAATTAAAAATACATTTTTACACCTGGTATGGATGACGCGTCGACAGTTCCCGAAAAAAACCCGAGCGCGAGTGACGTCACAATGTTTATTCCCCCTCAATATTATAGATAGCTGATATGAATATTTTTCTTTTTAATCAACTTATTCTTGATATTATCATCAGTGTATTGATACATTTATTGAAAATGTCAATTCTAATTAGTTATCGTGCTTGTTGTACAAAAACTCCCGAAAAAATGGTTTTAACTGTGCCACAAGACGTTAAACGTGGAAATCAATGGTTCCAAGCAGCACTAATTATTAATCCTAAAACAGCATCAAATTTTTACAACCACCTGTCACCAAATAATATACACAAGATTATTATTTATAACATTATATCAATTTTTTTATGTTTGAGTGTTTATTACCTGGTGAAGCTACACAAACGTGACATTGAGTATTTTGAACTTTTCTTAGTTTTTCATTAATAATTTAGGTAACTGTATAAGTTTTACTCATAATTTTATGTTCTGAACGTACACGTCCTTTCACCGTGTAATTACAATTTTTGCAGTAAAATTAAACATAGCCTATAGCTTTGTCACCGTAACTTTCGCGTAACACCCTAGAAATAATTGAATTATTTTTAATAGAAATATTTTGTTTCTTATTTACATTTACATTATTATTAAAAAAAACTCAAATTGATGCTTTAGCACCATCAAACTTCAGCTTAATTGAACCGATTATTATTTCTGGGAAAATATGTGACCATAAAAATATCCACACAGGTATATTACCAGAATTGGCCTTTATGAACCCTTTGCCACACATTGTTGAATGAAATTAGTAAACAACAATATTTTTTTGCACTAAACTTTATATTTTTGACAGTATATATACAGATAACAGCGGTTGGCAGTACTTCCGTGAAAACAGTTTAACATAATGACGTCACCATTCATGGCGCTTTTGAAGTCAGGTGATTTTATTTTAAATTTTATGAATTTTGATCATTTATAATTAATTGCAAACAACTTTTTTATAGTTTTTTTTCATCGATTATCAATATTATTTATGATAAAGTTTTAAAATAAAGTAAAAAAATCGAAAATTATTTTTTATTCAAAAACTCAATTCTGGACGTTTTTCTTCAATTATTGCCCTCACGCGATCTGACTTTTTGGCGTTTTTGGCAAGATAATGATCATTGTGCCTCTGGTGGTGCTTATTATAAAAGAAAACATTTATCGCCCGATTCTAAGCAACTTAACGTAAATGCAGCCGCAGCAGTAACCTTTTCATTTACGAAACCTTCCTTGTCTACAGTTAAAGATATTGTGACGAAGCCAATTAAAGCCAAAAAAGTCCGTAGTGATTCTGGTAGAAGCAAATGTGTTGACGAAAGCGACAAAGTCTTAATTCGAAGCAAAATTTTTGCTGTGTACGAAGAGCAAACTGTGCCTACATTGCATTCATTGCAACAGCGACTAAGAAAAGATGAAACCAACATTCTTTGTAGCAGAACTAGCCTCCGGAGAATATTATCTAAAATGGGTTTTGCATATCGGACCATAAATAAAAGATAAATATTAATGCAATCACAACGATTGCGGCGATGGCGGTTTAACATGGTTTGATACACATGAGACGCCAGCAAAATGATGGATAGATACATCCAGAAAATGCCAAACCAAAACCCCAGCGAATAAGAGAAAAAAATGACAATTTTAAAAATATTAAATTCCAAAAATATTAAACATTCATCTGTGGACAACCATGACGACACCACAGCAGAACTTTTTGACGATTGGTTTATATATAGCCTTTTGCCCAATGTACCTAACGAAAGCGTAATTGTAATGGACAATGCTAGTTATCATAATCGCCAAAAAAATTAAGTTCTCAATGCACATAACACTAAGTGGGAAATTCAGAACTATATGTTAAAAACGATATATACTTCGAAAATACATATAAAAAATGTGATATTTTAGAAATATTAAAGACATTTGATATTAAAAAGGAATATGTATGTGATACCATTGCTGCGGACATACTGTTTTATGCCTTCCACCGTATCACTGTATTTTAACTCAATTGAGCATATGTGGCATCAGGTAAAATCCAATGTAATAGCAGACAACATTTCTCCGACTGTAAGTGCAAGTGCTGCAACATTAATTAGGAAGGTTATAGACAGTATTCCCAAAGAAAGTTGGATAAATTCGATTAAACATGTTATTAAAATAGAAGATTTATTGTACCAATAAATTTAAAATACACAAACCAATAAACAATATTGTTATACATAATAATAATTTAATCATAATTTAACAATATTTTTTCCCAAAATTATTCAGACGTTAAACTACTCCGGCCCTGGCGCCTTTTAAGAAACTAGGAATATTTTATTGAGATTTATTGGGGCAATTAATATTTTGCCGAAGGGCAACGAAATATCTTAAAGCGGACTATACACAGTCCATTATTCATAATCAGTTACTCTATTCACTTCAGAAATCACTTCACTTCACTTCAGCAGATGTCGCTCACTAAGTTCATGGGAGATCCATATATCGTATAGTAAATGTACCAATTTTTTCCAGCGGGCCAAGAACGATTCATTTGACAATATATAACTTTTCTGCTATTTTACACAGTGTGAGGATCTTTGTCAATTATGACCTCTGTTTTCTCAATAGCAGTGCTTAAAGGACAGTCAGAGCGATGCCTGTCTTTCAGCCAAACCACTTTTACACTGCTGTCTCCCCAACCGAATCTTCTCCGTAAACTGTACAAATCTTATTTTGTTTTGGGCAGCGTTTTTGACATTTTTAAAATAAAAAGCCGTAATGTGGCATAAATGCAATCTATTGACAGACATTTTTAATTTGAATCAACTTGACTAACTGAAGGTAATTCACAGCGAATCTGAACAACGCAACGTGAACATTGCAAATAACACGGATATTAATAATACATAAATAAACTAATGGAAAATCCCTACGGACTTAAACTACGCAGTATAAAAAGGATTTATTTTCTAGAAGTATAGAAAGTAATTCCCAAACACACAAGATGGGTGGTATTATTTCCGAGTTAGGATCTAGAATACTTATTGGATCAACTAAATGCAGGTACGAAGGATTATTTATGATAATGTGAGAGTCACTTTAAAATTTTTGGGAATTTCGTTTTGGTGTTAAAAAATAATCAGAAATTACACATTGGCATATGATTATGATGGTTGTTTGGTAAGTTGTATAGCTACAACTGTATGGAATACGGCGCTGTTGTGATGAATTATTTAATCCTTTATTCTCAGGCATTGGAGACATTAAATTGCTTACTGATTTTTCAAGTCCTTAATTTTTTGCGGTTCTGTTCTAATCGAAACAATCTAATACGAAACAATTCTTTGAACAATAAAGTCATGAGTGATCCTGATTATTAATATTAATTCGTTACTAGTGACAAGCATTATCATTTGATAAGGTACGGTTTGTGGTTTGCTAAATTATAGTTATAGACAAAAAATTAGAGTACTATTTAGAAAATAGACTTTCAAGTAATAACATTTTTTAGCTTTCTTGAAATAAAATATAACTGCTACAAAAATATTTTTCTTAGCATTCACCGTTATCATATCTTTTTATCATTCAAAATTGCTCGACGAACGTTTCGGTAACCATGTTAGCATCATCAGGAGATGATTTAATCTAATCTATCTATTTATAGTATAATAATCTTCTCATGATGCTAACATGGTTAGCAAAACGTGCGTCGAGCAGTTCAAAAAATGTGATTTGGTGTTTAGTGGTAAATCTCTTCAAGTTTAGTGTTTCACACCAAAGGTTCCAGTAGAAGAATTGATTCACCGTCTTGATAAATATTTGAAACGAAAAATAATGAAATGAGAATAATGAGAAAGTCATTTAAAAAATAATGTGGTTAAAAAAATAACAGTGTTGAAGTATATTGATAGCTTTGGTTCACATTTTTTGAGAAATTTGTTTTTATTATTTGATTGGCGTTGTTAGTGTAAGTTGTCTGTTTATACAAATATTTTAAAAACAATGGGTTATACTAAACATTCATACTGACGAAGAATACCGGTTAATTTTACAATTGCGAGAACAGAAAACATGACCAATGAAATATAATAAACATCTTACAGAATATTAAGTTGCCTTATGCCGGAGAACATATGTCATTACGGTGGAACTTCCAGCACGACAGTTATCCCAAACGCACCGCCAAAAGTGTGAAAACTTGGTTGGATACCCACAACATTTTTTGTTTACCTGGGTCATCTTATCACATCATATGCCGAAAAATGATGGAAACTTATTCAAGAAATCTGGTATTCCATTTGGGTTGAAGTGTGACGCAATCTTATAGACTCTAAGCCTAGTTGATGTGCTACAGTTTTGGAAAATAAAAGCTATCCAACAAAATAGATAGATAGATAGATAGATAGATAATGATTTATTTATCCCAATTAAGTATACATTTGTAACTGCCATGTTGGCACGGAACATTGTAAATATAAAATAATAAATATAATAAACATAATAAATAATTCTTACAAAAGATAAAAAAGAAAATAAACTCAAACAATCAATAAATTAATAACATTGTACTACTAATAATGACTACTGTCCCAATACAAACTATACAAATGCTTTCCCTAGCTATATCATCCTTATATTCACCCCTCTCCTTACTTGTTCCAATTATGTATTACAGAACCAATATTCCATAGAACATTGCAAAATAATTACATTAAACTCAATTGAAATTAACACAAACCAACCAATTCAAATAACAAAAGATTTCAAAAGGAAAACACAAACAAAAAAAATAAACCAGCTAAAAAAAACACCATACAAAAAGGAAAACAAAACAAGCATGATACATATAACTATGATAATTCACAAATTATTACCATTACACTATAGAAGAATACCAAGATATCCTATATCAACTCAGATCTGCGGGTGTCATTAAAAAAGTCATCCAATGAGTAAAATACATTATTTAATAAATACTCCTTTAAAACATGTTGTACCTCATTTTTAGGTAGAGTTCGGACACTCTCAGGAAAACTATTGTATACCTTTATAGTCATAAACTTCACATTTTTTGAATATAACTAAAATTATATTTTTGAGGTAATAAACTGATTTAAATCTCGTTGTGTAAGTATGTCCATGCTTCGAAGAGACAAAAAGATCTTTGTTATTGTAAGCAAACATAAAAGAGCTGAGCACATACATACATACCGATCAAGGTCAATATTCTTTTTTCCTTAAAAAACCGGCAACTACTGAAGTAAAAAAATTCTCCGTATTTCGGAGGAATTTCCCCAAAAAATCAAACCATAGCTCATCCTAGACCTAACAAATTAGCTTGATACGCTGACATTGCTGCATCAGTACCAATATTGTTAGAAATTACTCTTAAGGCATAACAATATTTAGCCAGACTTACTGCGACTCTCTCAATATGGGCCCTCCAATCCAGTCTCTTATCAATTGTCAGTCCAAGAAATGATATATCTTCTGACATTTCAATTGTTGTATTATTGTATGAAAAAGTTAAGGTGTCATGCGAGCGTTTTCCAAATAAAAGGCACTGTGCCTTTGGCACATTTAAAAGAAGGTCGTGGGCACGAAAGTATCGATCGAGACTATCACAAGCTCCATGTACACTCGCCAACATTCGATCAGAATTCTCCTCACTAAATATCAGGGCTGTATCATCGGCATACATAATTGTGTATTCATTTATTATATTAGATATATCATTAGTATATAGGATATACAATATCGGCCCCAGAATAGACCCCTGCGGAACACCCTTTGTAATAGTTTTTTTATTTGATAAAATAACCCTGCCACAAGCATCCTTCTCTACTACTTGTTGAGTACTATCTTCCAAGTATGATTTTATTAAATGTAAGGTATTACCTCTTATACCATAACTGTCCAGTTTTGTACATGAAATCTTATGGTTAACGCTGTCAAAAGCCTTGGACAAATCTATACACATGGTTAAAGTTATTTTTTTATAATTTAGTGAATTTGAGATATATGTAATTGCTTGAAACACAGCCTTAATTGTAGATTTCCCCTTCCTAAAACCATTCTGATTATCACCAATTATATTATATTTTTCCAAGAAGTCTGTCAATCTGTTGTAAATTATTTTCTCAAAAATTTTATTAATGTTAGATAACAATAATATTGGTCTATAGTTATTTTCTTCATCAATTTTTCCATTTTTATAAATTGGCTTTATAAGTGCGTTATTTAGTAATTCCGGATATACACCAGTTGAAAAACAGAGATTCACAATAAATAACAATGGCTTAGATATATAATTAGAAATATCTTTAATTAATTGTATTGGAAGATTCTCATCAGCAACTGATTTTTTATTATTTAACTCTTTTATTATTTTACATACTTCATGACAGTCGGTCGGTCTTAGATAGATGGTTCCACTAGCACGAGATGCCGAAAAAACCTGGTTGCAAACAGTCGTCAAATACTAATAACTTGATTTTGATTAGTTTGTTCTTATTATACTACATTTTCTTTTTTTATGTGTGCTATTTCTAAACACTCTTATTTGTGACCAATCTCTTAGTTATTGAAAGTGATGTATTTTTTGAAATTTAGTTTACATTATTTTTGTTTATATTTATTTCATGTCAGTTAATTACTTCATTTGGCGTATATATTAACTGTTCTGTTCTAGTTTATTTGTTGATAAAAAATTAACTTATGATTTCTAAACAATACTCTTATTTTTTTGCCATAACTATATACAGGTATATCAATATTGTTTCATACAGAACTGGTGTCAATCCGGATCATTTCATTTCATAATCTATCGTCCTCTTACCAGTAGGTATCAAGGTTGCTTATATTCGGTTTTCTTACGATTCACACTTCCAGGTTTAGTTGCGCCCGACGTACCTTAAGTTCAGTTTTCGAGAACTGATGCTCAATGACTTTTTTCCTGAAGTTTTTAAGAGTGAAGTGGTTTTTAAGAATTTAAATTAATAATCAATTACGATTTTTTTCTATATTTTTAACAAGTTGAACAAGTTGAAAAAGTCCGCTGCTAATTCATTGATACATGACAGCGATACGATTCACTTTGTTACCCCACTCCATGTTTGCTATTTGACATATTGGGATAAACTGATTTGCTTACATTAGTTTAGAAATCTAGTTAGCCTTGATAAAAAATAAACTCACGAATGGTACTTGAAAATATTCTAGCGCGACTTCATATTTAGCGACAGAAATTATGGTAAGACTAAGTAGATTTAGTAATACTTCGTAGTAGTTCGTCAAAGTCCTCATCTTGACGATAAGGTATTTCATCAGATTTAAATATATCCATATATCTCGCAAACGGAGGATGGGAGGAAAATTTGACTGCATCAGAAGACTGGTTTCACCCTAACTAAGAAAAGAACGGGCAAACTGCGGAACGAGTAGGGCTTCTGATTAAGACGATCTGAACTTACTGATGGGTACACGCTCGGAGGTTTTGACTATATCGCAAATTTTAGAACTAGACCTTAAACTGAAAAATCACAAGCTCCAGTTCATGCAGGATTTAAGTTCTTTGATTTTTGGAAAAAAGAACATTATGTAAAAATACTATGAATTGTAGAGTGGGAATTTAGATATTGGTTGAGTATTAGTTCCTTTATTTAAAATTGGCTGACTCAGTTAAATAAAACATTACGTGCCCTGTGTTCTTTCACTTTATCGAATATATTAAATTTACAGAATAAGGAAATGTTATAAGCCGCAACAACATACATATTTTCCAGATTTAATGCGTAACATTTTACTAATCCAAAATTTTAAGAAAAAGGAAAAGGCATTTGTAAGTTGATATTTTACATCAATAACAGAATCATATATATCATAGAAGTATCAATCATATCATATCATATCAATAAAAGAATTATATAAAACATAAAACAGAACTAGACATAACCAGGAATTTTTCAAATAAGTATTTGTTTACATAGTTACATCCAAATATGTCCAGCTGTCCAACATGTGACCCTACAATGGAGTTTGCGTTTGTTTTTGTTTTGTTGTTTTTCATTCTATTAATAGGTACGTGCTGCCCACTTAGATTTTCGTACTATTTATATTGGTATTTCATTAGTCTTTTCAATTAAAACTTATTATTCGAGCGTATTCTAAATAGATCTCATCTTGACAATGGAAAAACATATTTATGATTTTATTATTGTTTTTTTCCACATAATTTCACTGCAAAAATACCTGAAATCGAACAGTTCTGATAATTTTGACGTTTCGTTATTGTTATTATTCTAACATTTGACATTTTATAGCAAATAACACTGGCAGATTAAAAAGACACAAGTAGTGTCTTTTACGAGGATGATGAGTCAACACGTGTATGATGTCGCTATGAATCTGAGAGCCTCGTTTATTGCTGCCAGTTCAGCTGCCAGAACGGAACAGCGGTCATGCAGTTTAAAGGAAACTTTAAGTTCGTGGTGTGTTATACCACAGCCAACCTCAGCAGAAGATCTAGAGCCATCTGTGTATATAGCCTCAAAGTTAGGGTACTCTGAGAGTTTCTCTCGAAACAGTGCTCCCAGCGTAGCATGCTCACAGCAATGTTTATTGAATCTCAACAGGGAGCTGTCAAGAGTGATAGAGCAAAAAGTCAGATACTTTTCCAATAGATGATGATTCGCTCGCGAAGATGATGAAAGTAGCTTTTTTCTAGTAACGTCTCATGTATTAAAGCCGAATAACATCGGCTTGAAATATATATATATATATATATATATATATATATATATATATATATATATATATATATATATATATATAGTTTAGTTTTTATAGTCTTCAGAAGTAGTTGAATTATAATATATTTACGTGGCCAAACCATCGTGCAAACAGAAGAAATGTTGAAAAAGTGTAATTGAAAATCCGCTCCTTCACATTGCATTGTTCATAAGTGGTTTACTGAGTTTCAGTGTGATCAAACTAGCACGAAAGACGTTCCATGCTCAAACTGGGAATTGATGTCACTACTCTGGAAATGCAATCCATGACGATTGCAAAGTGAAGATTAGAGTGATTGTCAAGGTAATAAACATCTCGAACGAACACGTACCGGATATCCTACTCGAACATTAGGACTGACTAGGAAAGCTATCAGCGCGATGGGTGCCGTGTTTGCTTAATGTGGAGCCAAAACGGAATTGAGTAATCACTTCACAGCGACATTTAGACATATAAGTGCTAACCGAAGGTGTGTCTCAGTCGATTTGTGACTGTTGATGAAACTTGGATTTATGATGGGTAGAAGGTAAAGAAAATTGCCTCAGGTCTTACAGACTTTAAAGGCTCTAAGGCATGAAGTGCAGGAAACTCTCAATATACGTCAATATGTGCTGAAGAGTATGTCAATTACTGGGATGCACACAACATTACTAACAAAATAAATAAAAATCTGAGATTGTTTCCTTAAATGTTATCTATTTACTCATTGTCATAGTATCTATGTCCTATTAAAAAGTATTTCATTCTGGGTGTTCTAATTTATGTCAGTTGGTACATCAATTCTGCTATCGGAACCTTCGGTGTGAAACACTAAAGTGAGAGAAAATCGTGAAACACTAAAGAGAGATTTACGATTAAACACTAATCACTTTAATTCACTTTTCGACGCGCGTTTCATCATCAGAATAATGAAGCGTTACATTAATAATTCAGAAAGTTGATTGAATGGAAAAGGTCATTTATCCCGGTTCTTGGTGTTCTTACATTTTGATATTTGAATGCTTTTAAAAAATCTTAAATTACTAATGTCTATTGTCAAACTCGAGTGCATTCGGCAACACAGGATTTCTTATTTCTCCCATATCTAATGTGGGCAACGCGTTCTTTATATCTGGTTAATACGGATCTTTTAGTTTGCCCAATATATCTCCGATCACAATCTTAACAACCAATTTCGTAAATCCCCAGTTCTTCATGTTAGTCTACTTTTGTCCTTTGGATTACCCAAAACACCTCATAACTTATATGGTTTGTAGTCAATTTTATTATTCGCTTTTTTATAATTAATAATACATTTATTTCGCCCATAACAACTTTATGGTGTACATTGCAATAATTTACAATAAATACACTTCATTTTGCAATTAAAAATTCTCATTATAACACAATTTTATTGTTATAAAGCCAACTCTCATAAAGGAAATTTGTGTTGAGAGTTGGAGTAAAATAACAGTCAGTCATCAACACAACCATATACAGCTGGGCTTTTGATGATTTTTTTTGTCATAAATGGAAACATCATGTATACGTTTTATAACAAAGCTATTTTTATTTTTATTTTTTTCCTTATAATTAAAAAGTTATATCAAATTAAAAATACATTTTTAAACCTAGTACCGATGACACGCCGACAATTCCCGAAAAAAACCGGAACAATTGTGACCTCACAATTGTACCGAAGGCCAATATTGCCATTATCGGTTCGGTTCGGAGCAATTCGGTTATATCAAAATTTGCTTTCGCGATCTTTCTGAAAAGACGTTCGGAAAGAAACGGAGTCTCTTGCAAATAAAACAATTTATCGATCTTATTCATTGTTCAATAGGTTTAACCTGTATCTTGAACTGCAGTTGTTGGTTTGCTATCGACTTGAAAATATACTTAATTGTTATTTAGCATTTCGGTCTAAATTCGACTATCAATTTGGAAGGTAATCGTGTATGAAAAGTCTTATACTTATGAAAGTTTTATAGGATAATCTAATTTGTAGATGGTCGAAGAGTACAGAAATTTACTATACCAAACCTACTATTCAAACAAAAAGTAAACAAAATGTTATATTTCTATTCTAAATAAAACAAAACAGTTAAAATATTTAGTGTTTTTCAGGATTTTCGTACATTTCGTCTATTAATTAAACATATTTATTTGATAAGGTATGTTTAAACATAGGTTAGCAATTTATTATAGGCATTGAAGACTGATGGTATACTGACAGTGGTTCCAGGATATGTTGTGGTACATAGTGGTTTTCTAGTGGGTAGACCTTAATAGGAGAGTCCCACACTTCGACATAAATGTTTTCCACTCAAAAAAGTGCCTTCTCTTATGTGGGAAATCTCTGGCTGGTCATGTATTAGAGTTAGTTGGCAGCCAGATTTATTTATATTTGCAAATATTATTAAGAGTAATGTGGTGGTTTGTAAAACATGTAAGGCGAAAAATCGCCATCGTTTTAAAAATACTGAAAACCTTAATTAAAGCAATAATGTAGTATGGGTGTATTTTTTTTTTGAAAATATTTTAATAGAGTTTAGTGTGGTGGTTTGAAGAATCGGTGTGAATTTAAAAGTATTGCAAACTTCAATGAAAACAATCAAACAAATATGTATATAATTTTAGGTAGTGAATGTTTTTATTCTGAATTGATTATTAATAAAGTTTACATATATAACTACTGTAATATATCCTAGTTGGGGGAAGTTTTATTATGTATATTCAACAGTGTATTTTTTATTGAAATAAAATTAGCGATTTAAACAGTATGTATGTGTTTTGTTTTTCTAATTATGATTTATATTGTTTTTTCGCTCAAAAATTAATTACAAAACTAGAAAATATCTTTTGGTTATTCAATATGTAACATTTTTCAGTATTTTTGAAAACCAATATTACAAATATTACTATTTATAACATTATATAATTTTGTTTGAGTATTTATTATCTGCTGAAGATGCACAGTCATAACATTGAGTGCCTGAATTGAACTTTTCTTAATTTTTTATTGGTAATCAAGGTAACTGTACAAGCTTTACTCCGAATTTTATGTTCTGGACATACGCGTCCTTTTACAGTGCAAATACCATTTTTGCGGTCAAGTTGAACAAAACTTATAGCCTTGTCACCTTAACTTTCTCGTGGCACCCTACAAATAGTTTAATTATATTTAATAGAAATATTTTGTTTCTTATTTACATTTACATTATTTTTATTTTTTAAAAAACTAGAATAGAAGGCGTTGATAGTACTGACTTGAAAACACTTTATACACTTATAACATACACAAACACTTTACACCTATTTACACATAGCAGCCAATCGTTGCGCGTTCGTTGTCACGTGATTAAAAAAAAATACATTTGAATTCATTTATGATCAATTGTAACAATCTTTTAAAACGTTTTTCGCTGGGATTATTAATATTATTTATGATAAAGTTTTAAAATAAAGTAACAAATCGATAACTATTTTTTATTCAAAAATCCAATTCAGAGTGATTACATTATATTACAATGTGATATAAAACCAATAACTATATACTTACCTAAATACATGTTGGGCTACTAACCATATGGAATTCCACTAATAGTATTCCTGAATTTTTTAAAATACATGATGTTAGGGAAATTACTAAAATTAAATCTAGACTTAATAGTAAACTTCAACGAAACAATATATGAGTGTCTGGAATACAAATCAGATTTAATTTTAGGTAGGATTATATTAGTACAATTAAAAATTCTAGTATTATGTTTATAAAAATATTAAGTTAGTACATTTATTTTATACAGATGTATATATGAAGAATACACAAATATTTGTTTTAGTGTAAGGACATTAAATTCTTTGTATAAATCAACAGTATGGAATCTGTGATTCTTTCCCAAAATAACTCTCAGCACAATATTCTGAACTATGTTTAATTTATTTAAAACGTTATTACTGGCACCACCCCAAACAATTATTCAATACATTAATAAAGATTGACAAATGGAAAAATATACCACCCTTGACCAGTATTGATCTAAAATACCTCGAAGTAACTTGAATGCATAAAACAATTTTCTAATATGGGCTGCCACTTTATCAACATGAGGCTTAAAATTCATATTTTATCGAAATAAACACTCAGATATTTACAATGATCATAAAATTCAATTTTTTGACAGAAATTAGTACATTTGTTATATGGATTAGTAGCCTGAAGAATAATACACTTCTTATCGTTTCAAAAGATCTATGTCGATTAGAGATTTTTTTCCAAAATCATATTTAAGCAGGTTATTTGAACGAGCCCCTCGATATTTGAGATATATGATAAAGTACAATGTATTTTAAGTTCATAAATTCATCCTTATGAAATTAACATAAGAACATTATTGATAACCTTTGTACAAAGGTGCAAAGACTTGGATTCGTGCTGCTCGATCGATTTTGGAGGACACCGTTGCTGTCGGATCCATCTTTTTTGCCTTTCATTACGTTTTCGGGCGTTGCATGTGACCCAGTCCGCAGATATTTATAAATCCGGATGCCGCTGAAACTTGTTTTGCAATGCAATATTAATATTCGATCTGTATTGCTTCATTGCATTCCTTTTTTAACTATTGTTATCGGCATAATTGCGGAATTATAGCGGGAGGGACATGTATATACAAAAACTTTGAGTAGAACATACATCTTATCATTAATAAACTACTTAATTATTCAAGTTAAAAAAGGGTCTCGAAATACGTTTCTTAACTAATCTCTTCTAAATTTACATGAAATTATCATTTAAATGATCTCACAACTCATTCTCGACACTCATACCCCACACAGTGGCAATTTTGGCCGAAAAATTCTACGAGTTACATCAGGCAAATATGGATTTACTAGAAAACTTAATATCATCAATAATATTAAAAATAATCTTATTAAAAATGATATATCTTCAAAGAAAAAAACTATATATTAGGAATATGTACAATAATTCCCATTATGCTAACGATCTTTCTGATATGCAAATATTTTCAACGAAAATTATCAAATTTAACATCTAAACAACTAGCAACTAAATCTCATATAGCTTTGAAAGGTTTAAAGGAAAATATTAGGATATTCTTGTAAATGGCCAAGTAGACTTAAACGATTCACATTTACTAAATTTATATTGCATTTATCGTCTTATTAGATTTATGTACGTTTTAGGTAGTAACTGGTATACAGTAGTCAGAACCAAATTTTGAATTGCAACTTGCATTCAAAAATAAAGAAATAGTGCTGAATAATACCACACAAAAGTATACATACATCTGAGAATGCATATGTACCACCTTCAGTACTTATGCCTGCTTGTAATCTTTTGAGCGTTGACAGTACTAAATTTTTCGTGACGTCTAGGGCGATTTTAACCCAAACCAATTGTAGACCATTTTTTAAAGATCAGGTATCTTTACTTTTACTTTTATATTTTTTTAAAGTAAGGTATCATTACATTGGAAATGTATTTTCGCACTCTCCAAAGATCCTCGATTGGATTTAAATCGGATGGCTGGGATAGTGAATGAATGGGGTGACTTAGGAGCATTATATATAATCCATTCCTTGAAGTGCCGCTGTGTGTTTGGGATCGTTGCCTTGTTGAAATATCCATCGATTCCCCAATTCCAAACGTTCAACTGAGGATAAAATTATCCCGCAAAATTTGCAGGTATATATTACCCTCAATAAAAACTAAATTTTCCACCCCAGCCGCAGTCATAGAGCCCTACACTACTTCTATCATCACACTACCCCCACCGGCACACTACCTCCACCTCCACCGAAAATCAAAATCCTTGTCTAAGTGTTGCCTGGTATGCCTGGTTTTTTTTCTTGGTCCATACCATTGTAACAAAAATAATAAACTTTTTAAAAAGCCTAAAAATTACTATTCCCTTGAGATGGATGCCTAAAATGTACTAAAATATAATGCATTTCTATATATATAATTTCTAAAATATAATGCTTCTAAAATATATTTGCATTTCTGATAAGAATACTTGAAACAGCAAAAAAAAGTTACTTCAAGTTTGTGCATTTCTTGTTGCATGTTTGCTTTTGTGAGGTATAATTCGATACTATTTATTTTTGAATGTAATTTGCAATTAAACATTTGATTCCATGCCTGTTGTTGTTTATTTGTATTGGGAATGTAACTTATAAAAATTAAAAAGCCAGCAATTAAACCATTTTAAAAATATAACTAATTTGCATGGTGTATGTAAACTTTTGTGGCTGACTGTATATTACATTTTCTACTTAAAATTGTAACATTGTAGTGACGTATTTGAGGAAGGAACTGCAACAAACAGTTGTCATATAATTTTGTAAATATAGTGGAAATTTAGAAAATTAGTTCTTTTATTTAACCATTCATTTGCTTGTTGAGTTTCTTGAAGTAGGCCCATTTATCAATTCTATAACTATACTTTATGCCAATATTATTCGTGTGTCTTGTAATTTTAAAGCTTTTGGCAAGTATTATACGGTTTTGATCTACAATTTCTGTTCAGTTGTGTAGCATTGTTCAACAAGATCTGTTTATTTTATCAAGGACATGAACATGACACAATTATAGTTGAGTTGAGTTTTAGCTTTAACTGCTGTGTTAAAGGCCAGTATTTCTTTCACTGAACCAGTTTTGCGCTGCACGCACTGGGACTGTCATTTCACACTATTTCCTCCTCTCTTTTGTTACTTCGAACTAAAGACACAAAATCACTTACATTGAAAAAATTTCAGAACATTGTAGAGTTGTTGTTGTGTAGTTGTAGAATGTTGAGTTTAGCTTTAACTGCTGTGTTAAAGGCCAGTCTTTCTTTCGCTGAACTAGTTTTGCACTGTACGCACTGGCACTGTCATTTCACTTTATTTCCTCCCCTCTTTTGTCACTTCGAGGTAAATACACAAAAGCACTTACATTGAAAAAGTTTTGGCGCACCGCCATCTACCGAAAAGTATTTAACTTTTATCTAACTGTAACCTCGTATATACCAGTATAATATAACAATGCTTACTAACGTTTAATAAGATTAATTTAAGTAAGTTTTATTTTCTTTTTGTTTCAGGTACGTTCATTGCGAATTCGATGTTAATGTATTAAGGGTAAGTTTTGAAGAATCTGAAATAGTTTTAGCTTTTTTCTATTTCTTCAGCTGCAAATTACGCTCAAGGTAATTAAAATGATTTGTTTGGTAGGTTGTTGGAGCTGCTTGTACGTTCTTGAGAACTTGCTTCCTTGCCTATATATTTTTGATTATCTGACTTTTCATTGTTTAGATTTTTTTTTGATTTCTCTAGTCATTCTCCGAAAAGCTTTTCTGTCATATATTTGTATTTCCAGGATGTGGAAAGGTTTAAGATCATGTTTGACCTGTTTAGATCTTCAAAACAACTGACTCTTCTTTTCACAATATATCCGTTAAAAGTGCTTATTTGAAGTATACTGCTAGCCTTCTAATTATTGTTTTATGTGAGGATAAGTGTTTTTTTTATTTTAATGATTTTCAGGATAATTTAGACACTTCATGAGAAAGAATTTTGACAGAATGATTTACGCTACGGAAATATATATCTTTTAACTAACAATTCTTAACATAATTTAACAAAAAGTTTCCTTAAAACATGTTTCCAAGGTCTCTCTCTGTTGTCGCTCCATTAAGGGGTAACACCAGTGTAATAAGCTAAAAAAGCGTTTTTTGCCTTTTTTTTTGGATTGAAGAAATGGTAATAAGATAATAATATTTAAAGACATTATTAGGCCTATAATTAAATATAATACAAAAAATTAATTATCAAAAAATGTTTAAAAATGGGGACACTGGAGCCATGCCCGCGAGGCATATCGAATTTAAGGCGCTCTGTAGCACGCAGTGTAACTGGTGCATATTTGAATCGGGAAAAAAAATCACTTAATCTACATATTTATAGCTAGTGAAATACGTAAAATATTTTGAAAATATTGATTTTTGTATCATTAGCGAGTATAAATAAAAAACGTTAATTTTTCGACTGAAAAATGGCAATTCTATGTTAATGTTTAAATTAACTCATTGAAAGTACGTCTTTCACTTCAAAATGTTATGTTAAAAATTTGAATGAAAAGAATGAAAATTGTTGGAGTTATGCTGCGGGCCGTTTTGAAAAATCATTTTTCGAGAAAAATACGTTTAAAGTTTTAAAACGTGTTATAGGCAAGAACAAATGAAAACTGACTGTGAAACACACTGACAAATGACAAATGAAAACTGAAAAATTTTAACGCTGCCCTTCTATATTTAAATATTCTTCATCGTTCTCTTTCCTCCAACATTTTATGTTAGAGCGCACCTCTTTCGCTGCTGTCAAAGACATATCGGCGTACTTGGTCCGCTTAACATCGGCTTCTTCTACAAAAATTGTATGATTGGAAGCCAATATTCATCTCCAAAACTTTCATAATTTGAAGAATATTAATTAGACCATCATTAGAAGTGCAAACGGCAATATCAGTCGCTATATTCAAACTCATAGCTACTCGTCTCGACTCAGGTCCGCATTAATCGGTTTGACTCCTTTCGAATCGCTCTCAGCTTCAATTCTATTCAGCGCTCGTCTCGATGACGTATTGCTCCGATGCCGTTTTGGATACGATTTTTTTGTACCTTTTCTGCCCTGGTACACTTTTGCGTATAAAATGCGTAAATAAACTGTTAAGATTCAGTACTACACACAAAAACTCTGATTTCAAGCGAGGGAATTGTCTTTTTTACATGTACTGGCGTTATATTAACGTAGGGTAGAGCGGGGCCAGTTGAGCAACTTTTAGCTTGATCTCTCATAACTTTAAGAATGTGCATCAGATTTAATTGATTCTTACTCTGTTAGGTTCGTAATTTACTCTTTTCTAAAACGTATAGCGGTGTAAAAACTAGCCTAGTGGGGCTAGTTGAGCATGGGTATGGGGCTACTTGAGGAATGGCTAAAATGGACTTAATGACCGTATAGAATGATTTGAATACAAAATAATTGTAATCAACAAGCAATTATTTGTTTATTATGATTATTACATACTCATATTGTTTTTATATATCTGTAAAAATAAAATTAAAATCAAACAAAATTAAATCTTTCCAATCTTTGGATTCTTTTTACACTTTTTATATTTAAAATTATGTATTTAGGAATAATTATAACGCAAATAAATATTAAATTAAAGTAGTAACTAATTATGAGATGAGGAATATTGCTAGATAATCCCAAATTATTAATCATCTTTGTCTCTATAACAATGAATATAAACATATATCTTTTAAGTCATCCTGTTAATGTTAAATTGTTTGGCTGCAGCATTTACACTCATTTTTTCCTCCTCTACAGTTTTACTGCATTGCATCACTCAATTGTTGATTAGTAGCTAAACCTTTTGAGGTCTTTCTTTTATATGTACGTATCCTAAAATGTAATAATAATAATTAATACAATTATCAATATATATAATTTTAATTAGTAAACTTTGTGTAGAATTATCACATGCACAAATTAATGAATTGTTATTAATTTATTAAAGAAAAATTTGATTTTCTACAATGAACATCTGGTAGGGCTAGTTGAGCAAGCATTGAACGCGTGATGCTCAGCTAGCCTCAGTTGAGGCAACAAAATAAAAATTAGGTTATAAAAAATCATAAGAATTAAAAATAAATAACCATCTATAATCGAAAGAACAATAATTAAGTAATCTTTAAATATTTACGTGGTCCTTATTTTTATACGAGTATAGTAAAAAAATGATGATGACCTGTAAGATTTTTTATTACGCCGGAAAAAAACAAAGCGTTCTCTTATTTTATCGGAGCACTGGACGTCAGTTGATAGTCACGCTATGTATTCCCTTCCCATAACCCCTTCGTTTCGCCATTTACACTTTTCTGGTAGATTGCTTAGTTTTCGAGATATTTCGATTACACTACTTGCCCCTATGATCAACTAGCCCCGCTCTACCCTACTTTTGTTTGTAAACGCTTCTGACTAAACAAACATCTTTTAACATCTGTTGTGTATTAAAAATTACAAATCATAAGATAAAACATTAGACTGTACCTTCCCTGCAGGTATTTATTTGACGCAAGTATCGTTTCGGATTAGTCCAATGTGCGCTAAATTTCAAGGAAAGAGCGCTAAATTTCATTTAATTTTTTTTAGGAAAAAAAATCTGCTCCATTCTATCTAATAAAAAAAATCGATTTTTTGAAAAATTTACAGTGATGTTACCCCTTAATACTTCTTCTCTTGCAGTTTTGATGGTATGTAACGAATATACACTTTAAATCTACTGAACCAACCATCAAAAATTTAAAGTCCAATCTTTTGTTCCCTACTAGGTCCGAATGAAAAATATTGGTACAATTTCTTTGATTTTTCTCGTATTTTTGTTATTTATCTTCAACAGATAGGATTGGATTTACGGTTAGAGGCGCATCAGCATCTAAGCCTATTTAGTGACTGGACCTACAGCTTAACGTGGGTTTCGAGCCACGGTCAACCCTTTGTTGTGTACCTACCCATAAGTCTATCAGGAAGCCTACCGACTGGCGAGTGACCAACGTGGAACACTTCTCAGAAGGCATCCGGCCTTACCCAGCCTTTAACTGGCGTGACTGAGGGGTAATTCGTTGTCAGATTTTACACTATTGTCTAGAAACAATCACAGACATTTAGGTGTGGATATATGTGGTCGTGTGTGTGAATATGTGAGTGTATATAAGTGGGTGTGTAGGGTAGGAAGTAAAACGGACAGAAGAATTGAAGAAAAACATCCATCCGAGCGCTGGAATCGAACCAGCTACCTTTGGATTGCCAGGCAGGCGACTAACCCACCAGATCACCGCGGCCGGCTCTTCAACAGATAAATTTAAAATTTCTTACACTTCAATGGCCGTATCTTGCACAAATTTAATTGCTTGAGAAGATGTAGGAATTAATATTTTTCTACTTTAAATGTTATTCGATGTAACAGTAAACAATTTTTATCCCTAAATACGGGTAACTAAAGTAAGATAATATCCCTAATGGCCCTGCTTGCATAGGCGACATTTGCTACGAGAGCAAGTGCAGTAACACCTGAAGTTCAAACACGAGAAGTGCTTGACGTTAAACGAATGCTGAAATTATCTTCGCGAAAACAACATTTAAATTTTTCAATTGTGAAGTTGCATTAAAAGCTACTTTATATATATATATATATATATATATATATATATATATATATATATATATATATATATATATATATATATATATATATTAATAATTTATTATCCATTTATAATCCAACACTCTTGAATATTTTTTTTTTACTTTTCTAAATGACATATTAATACGGAGTGGTCTAAAAAGTTGTTAATGTAATGTTTGTTTGGTAGAAAATTTGGTGGGAGGGGTAGAAAGGTGGGATCGGTCTTAAAAGTTAGTTCGGCTCAGGGAAATTTAGTCACCATGCAGCGCTATACAGAAAAGGAGCGCTCGTAAGTTTGAGGAAACTGGTTCAACGATAAATAACCTCTTCTTCGGCCGTCAAAGGTCAGAGAGAACCGATGAAAACATTGAGATAGTGAGAGCGTCCGTGCGCCAATAACCAAACCTATCGACAAGAAAGCGCCCAGATGCTTTAAATGTGACGAGATCGTTGATGCTTTGTATATTTCAGAAATATTTACGCATGCATCCGTTCAAGATTCAGCTAGTGCAAGAATTTAAGTTGACGGACCCCGCTGATAGACTTTTATTCGCTAACGAAATGATGGCTCATTTCCACCTTAATGGCTATGTTAATAATCAAACTTGATAAATACTGGCTTGGATAAAGCTCTAAACAGAAACATGAAAGGCCTTTGTATAGCCGAAGGTCACAGTTTGGGCTGCAATGTCGATATCTGGAATGATCGCCCCGTTTTTTTTTCGAAGACCACCAAGGCCGTGCAGAAACTATGAATTGCCAGGTTTATGTCGACATGCAAACTTTTTTCACTCCTGCTCCTTAAGAATATGAAAGATACACTCAGGACCTTTGGTTCCATCAGGAGGAAGCCGAAGACCAAACCTGAATCTCTGTGATTTTTTTTATGGGGATCCAATAATCTGGAATAATCACCTCCCAATCTAGAAGAATATTCGGCAAGAAATCGAAGCTATCACTGCAGATACTTGCCGCCGCATTATAGCAAATTTTTGAAATCGTCTTCAGGAGTGCTAGCTCAGAAATGGGGCACATTTAGACAATGTAATCTTCAAAACATGAATTTCCAAGAGTTTTTGTAAATTTTAAGAATAGATTTGTTAAAATGTATCAATTAGTTTTTTTATTATTTCATTTTAACAAGTATTAGGATCACTCTATAAGAAAACTCGGTAAAATGAATTGTTACTCATCTTAAGTTGAACTGAAGATCTTTTTTCAAAATGTTTCTCAGGAAAAAAACTTAATATTTTAAATTTTTTAATGGACTTTAGATGCATCAAAATGTTAGACACCCACAACACCCCATTTAAAATAGTTTTATCAAAATGTTACACACCCCTAGTTTTATGGGAAAGAGCAAAGTTAACAAGAGGAATATATAAACAAACAATATACTTACACATTATACAATATACATATACATTACATATAATTTTGTGATTTTCCACCACCTTTTATGAAATCAAAAATAATTTTTGTTAATGAATCAAAAACTAGTTTGGTGTTTTGCTGAGGAATTTCTTTCTCTTTCCATGTAACCCGAATAGCACTTTTCAAATCTTCCATATTTGTAAATTGTTTAGATTCAACATAATCTCATCTTGAAAACATCCGTCAGTCATTATCAGTGATATTCAAATCTGGACAAGCAATAGGCGACAGGCCAGTCCAGTTTTGAAGTATTATTTTGCTCGAATCATTCTGATTGAATGGAGGCGTTGTCTTGTTCAAACAATGGTGAAACTTCATATAATTAAAACACAACTTTTATTATTCTAATACATTTTTTTAATCTTGAGAATTAACTCGATGAGAAAGAAACACTACACAAAGTTACTTTTTTTCTTGGTGAATACGCACCCAAACCATGACACTTCTTTCTTGAGATCAGGAAATATAAAAGGAAAAACAATCAGTCTCATCCAAATTGATTTATTTTGTCAGAAAAAAAAATTATTTTCTTCCACTCCGCCCAGTCCATGACATACTTTTTTAAACCAAAGCTATTAGGGCTAATTTGTGGCGAGTATTTATTGCCTTTTTCTATTCAATTTTTTTCTTACAATATTTTCAGACTTTTTTAATAATCTTTAGATATTCCAAACTCGCGTTTGCACTTTAGCTTCTAGAGTCTATTCTTCTCTTATTGATAGTCAGACGATGGGTTCCGTGTGTCTCGCCGAACCGAATCAACTTGACAACCGATAAAAAACTTCTTTCTAATTGGCATTTCTAGAACTATACCGTTTAAGTGCAACCAAAAAATTAATCTTCTGAAAAATACTTACGTTGGATCCCTAAAATATTCGGACAAGTATATTACTATAAGTGTGCTTATGAAAATAAATAAAAAATCAATAAAAAATAATTAATTAGAGAAATTTATAAACAATTCTAGTGCAATCATACATTTAAGTATTAAATAATTATAAATTCATATTAATGGTAAATACTTCAATTTAATCAGTTTGTAAATTTAGAGTGTGTGAACACATAAGTGTTAGGACATCAATTAGTATCAACAAAAAAATTAACTGTATAAAAACTTTAGCTTATAATTAGTATTTGGTATGACCACCTTTGATCTTAATCAGATTTCCTAAACGTTTTGGTATGGATGCCACCAATTTTTTTAAATGATGTACGTTGATGTTATTCAATTCCTCTAAAAACATATTCTTTAAAGTTTATTAGTAATTTCATATATTCTTATATTAGTTTTCAAATAATGCCAAACGTTTTCAATGGTATTAAGTTCAGGCGGCGTTTTGATCACTTCTGGGCAGTTGTATAATAGCCAGTCGTGAACTATACGCGCCCTATATTAAGGGTAAAATTAAGGATCTTGGTAAAATTTAAATGAGTTTGTAATGTTCATGTTCTCCGCACTTACTGTCAGATTTTACATTAAAATATTTAAATAAATGTTTTTGTCCATTGTACCGTCAATAAACAGCAAGTTACCAACCTCCTCTGATGATATACACCCCCCCACCCATTATCATCCCCCACCGTGCTTAACAGTGCGACAAAGATCTTCTGTGTTGAGCTTTTGACCCAAGAATGTTGAATTTTGACTCATCATAGAAAATAACGTCGTTCCAATAATTTTCAGGCTTCAAAAGTACTCCTTAATATTTTTCTTACTTAACCAAGACACACGTCTATGATATCCATGTTTTCCTATACAACGGCGTATTATTTCGGTGTTGACTACTTTTTGAGAATGATATTCCACCAATGTTTTGAGCTTAGCACTAATTTTATGGGTTCTTTTCTATTTCTTTTAAAATAAAGAGTTGATCTTTTTCATTTAATAATTTCGGACGGCCTGTTTGCTTCTTTGGAAAAATTCTGTCCTCATTTTTGAAGCGTTACACGATATCTCCAACTATATTTTTACTTAACTGAAGCATTCGCTCAATTTTTCAGTAGGAATTTCCCCTTTCATAATAAAATAGCACCAATTGCCTATTTTCAAAACTAATGCTTTTTTATTTGGTATACGACCCATTTTAAGATGGCCTTCGACACCAGTCTACCAATTACTATTTGTTATAAACAAAATTCGAAGATTACCACTTATCTTATTCATCAAGATTTATTTTTTGTTTGCGTGTCCGACTATGTTCGAAGTGGATAAAAACAATATTTATGTTTTTCTAAAAAAAATTTCCAAATTAAACCGATGATTTCGGAACTTTGATATTCAAGAAGTTAAAAGGAGGTAAGAATGGTAAAATATCGGGAAGATTTTTTTTGCGTAAATTGGAACTGCTAGAATGATTTTAAAATAGGGTATCCGAATATTTTTGGGATCCTCTGTATTTTTCTCCATAATGAATCACGAATTTCTAATTTTGTTATGTACAAATCTACAAGATGAAACTGATAAATAACTGAATTATACTGATAAATAACTATAAAACCTCTACAACATTAAGACATCTTTGCTATAAACAAATGTGTCCTGCATTTTCACACTCAAATCAATTAAATATTTTTTAATAATTGTTTTTTATTCTAATCGAGGCCAGTTAAACTTTATTCCCTTTTTCAATATTTTTACTTGTATTTAAAACAAATGAAAATATACTAAAAACAAATATTGAAACTTAATTAAACTTACATTTCTTGAAATTTCTATGGTGTCTTAACATTTTGACATGGAGTGTATTTTCAACATTATTACTTTTCTTTATTGACTAATGCTGCCATGTTAAAAACCATTGATGACACAAACTAAATGGAATTCCAGTTATGAATGTAATGTTCCAGAGGCTTCTAGAAATTCTCGAACCAGCCGGTAAATTAAAAAAAAAAACGAGATATATCATCTCGAAACATTATGACTGAGTTTTTATATCTCGTTCTGCAGTGCTTGTAGTGTCTAATATAACATATTATTACCAGCTATCTCCTACAACTTACAAAATGAGCTCAGGTATAAAATCCGTGCATATATGAATCTTGTACGAATGGAGAGAAAGATGAAACTGCCGGAACTACTATGCTGGGCCCTCGGCCGGAGACATCCAAAATATTTTCGATTTATAATTCTCAATGATTATTATTTCCTGATCCTGAACTACTATAGATTATTTAAATCATAAGCCGGAACAGTTTTGTGGGTTGTTGAATAAATTCGCTCGGTTTTTCTAGAGCGTGCAATATAATTTATTTAATATACAGGGTTTGTGACGCATCGTTTGCCAAATTAAAATGGCTGTTAGGAGGCTTTTTTTGCTATCTCCTTAGCCTTCATAAAGCATTATTGGGCCCACAGGCACTTTGAGTACAATTTTGCTAGTCTTTTATGCAAAATTTCACCACCAAATTTTAGCATTTCAACAGTTATGCTCTCCTTTCCTCGAGCGCTACAATTTTTCATACATCCTGTGCATTGCTGTTTTTGACTGGTTCTGACCAGCTCTAACAGTTTCGTTCGCGGTGGCAAATTATACTATCCTTACGCATTTAGACAAAAATTTGCGACTTTTTATTTTTCAGGTTGTGTTTGGCCTTGTTTATTACCCTGTGTTCTTCTAGTGGTTTTCCTACAATAGCTTCATGTTGAATCCCGAATGTCTCCTCTGAATGTCTCCCCGAATGATCCTGCTAAAGAGACTCCCTGCATTTCTCATTGTTCGTCTTTTTTTCATTAAACCAATGATCTTATTGAAGATTTTTGACCGTTTGAAACATTTTTCTGTTAGTATTATCGACACAGCCGTTTCAAGCATATTCGTGATTATTTTTTCATATTGATCTGTTAGTGCCATCTCTTCCGGGTCTTCCGATACAGCAAAGCGGTTTGACAAAGCAATCTCAAAATCGTTGCCCCTCTGCAAAATTGACTTTGCCCTATCTGGACTTTACCATTCTTTTACATTCTCTTCGTCAGTTTATCCTAACCTTTGTTCAGTTACGAGTCCAGATAGACTTTTCCATGTCCATTTTATGTTGATTTTTTTTCTTATTAATAGAATTCGTGATATAAGTTCTTCAGCAAAATCAACCAATCTGTCCAGCTCACTAATTCTATATGGACTAGGTGTACTTTCACCAGTTCTTACTTTTCCAATTCTAACATTGAAATCGCCCATCAGAATTTTGCATCTGGAATTCTCCCTGTCTAGAAGCTAGGCGACATCATCATAAAATTCCTTAATTTCCTTATTCCTATCCTTATAATTGGATTTGAATCTTTTTTTTTAATTCAGCTGAATGATGCATTGGGTTATAATGTCAGATATACTTTACAATTTTACGACACTCCTTCCACTTTCGGTGAGATGCGAAATCCAATCCCACTACATAGTCAATTCTCCATACCCCAAGTGTAGAGTACGTGACCAATTATTTCCAGTTCGATTAGTCCTTCGCCCACTCTTCGTGTTTCATATAGTCCTATGATATCGTAATTAATGTCGTCAAGTTCAATCAACAGTTTTTGAATTCCTGAAACCGGATTTCACCCAATAATACTTAGCGCTCTCTGCTGTAGACGCTTCAAGGACGGCACAGCTCAAAGCTTTCTTGAAGTGAAATTTGGGATCGTATCGTTGTGAATCACTCGTAAATTTGTCTTCCTGAAATTTATAGAAAAAAAACTGTCAAATAGCAGATAAATACTATGGAATTTAGTAAGGGTTTAGTTTAGAAGCTATGAAAGTAATTATAATCATAAAAAATCAATCATTACCAAAATTTAATTCACACCTAGCAAAGCGTGTAACATGCGACATGCGACTGGATAACCATTTAGGTTGAAAATCAATCTGAAAAAGAGTCAGGTTATGTTCAATAAATTTTCTGACAGAAACATTTTTATTTTAGGAAAGGACTTGGACCCTGTGGATCACTACATATATATTGCGCAGCTTGATTTCAATGGATAGGAATCAATGGGGTAGTGCAATGGCTTGTTAAATGCGGCTGGCAGGCCTCAACATAGTGTTTAAGAACAAACTCCCACTTTGCCTGAAAAGAAAGGTCTTTAATCAATGCATCCGTTATGACATACGGAAGTAAAACCTGTGCACTCACATCGCAACTCGTTCAAAAACTTCGGGTAGCACAGAAATCATTGGAGTAGTAAAGCAATTAAAAATGGAGACTGGCAAGCCATATAGCGAGGCACAATGGGGCGACAGGGGGATTAAAGGCAATTCAAGGTGATAAGATGGACAATGATGATATCATTAACTATATTGGACCTAAATGGCAGACGAAAGCTCAGAAGTGCAATAGTTGGGAACATGGTGATGATGCCTTCATCCTGCAGTTGATGGACATGGGATGATGATGCCTTCATCCTGTGATGGATGGATACGGACTGATAATGAACCCTTGTTTCCCTATTGTTAACATACTTCAGTAACAGCTTAAAAATGTCGTTAACATTGTTGTGGCCTATATGAATAGACTATATTTTAATAATGGTTTAATAAATGTGGCCTAATATTGTTATAATTTTAATTCATGTTGATATTTACGTGAAATCAAGAAGTAGAAAATAAATATTTGTTTGTTAGAACTGTTTTGTCAACAAAAATTTTTTCCAGAAAATAAACGATGAAGAAAAAATGTTGCGCTACTGACATACTACAGCTTACCGGTTTGAATGTTATTATGCTTGGAGAATACGAAACTGAAAAAAAATATCAACATAACGTATTTGCCAAACAGAAATTACGGTCAATGTTTAATTCATAATGTTGATAATATTTATTCAGGATAAATATCATCTAGGTAATGCGACATAATAGATTGTAGAATAGTGGTAGAAACTAGCAGCTTAGAAGATATTGAAATACACGACGCGGTACATACTTCATTTCGAATTTATAAACGACCTTATTGTCTTTCCCTTGAAACGTGGGAAAGTATATTATGGTTAGTATGTATTGCCTAATTCAGAATAGAAAAGAAAATGGTTCTTGTATAAATAAAATATTTTTTGTTTAGTTTACAATACAATACTGTAGCAAGATTCATTGAGTGAAATAAAAACTATGGATTTATTCAGAATAACATAACTCCCATCAACTTTTTTCAATTTTTTGGTAAAAGAATTTATAGGAAAGCTTTGAAGCATTCGAAGCGGCATACCTGTTGTTTTATTTATTGATTCTAGGGGTATAAAGTATAATTGTATTGTTGCAGTATCTGTTTTTTTCAGCGCAGCATAAAAACAAATATTTCGCACTTTAAGAATATTCTAAAATATCTTCTTTTTGGACAACTTAAAATACCTTTGTTCACGTAATATAGAAAACAACCTTGAACATTTAAAAATAAACTTTAAATCAGTTAAAACATTCTTGAGAAATAGTTACCTAAAAAAGTAAAAGAATTTTACAGGAGAGCGGTTGTACAAAATTTTGAAGAATATGGTTATTATTTAGGTGCTGCTAATTATGATATTTTCGACCTCAACAATTTTTGGGCAGCAGTGAAAGCAAAAATCGGTAGTAGAAAATGTGGAAGTGCACTGCAGCTATCCATTGGTCAAAAAAATGGTCTTTAGATAAAAGTGTCGAATGTTTTTCTTGCAGCGAATTAGTTGAATACACGAATTTTAAAACAGTTGAAGTTGAAGGACAAACATCAAAATAGTATGACATGAATATAAGATTGTGCTATGGCTTTAGAGTGATTAGATATAGACGGGGATAAAACATTTTTAGGCATTATGAATTTACCCAGCTCTCCCTTGAAGTTTGAAACCCAGAATAAAAAAATAGCACCTAAGGGGAAAGCATTTTTGGAAGCAGTAGAGTAAAGCCAGGAGAAAATCGGAGGAAGAACTGAACGAGGCAGAAAATTTACTATATGAGGATGGCGCTTTTTAGTTATGATTTTATTTGTACCGTAATTATGATCTACATGTCTGCAAATGATCCACATGTCTGTAATTTCGTCAAAAGAAACAACGAAAGGTGGCCTCTCACAATATTCATTCTTCATCACCATTCTATCTACAAATTGTCAACAGATTTTAGTCTGTTTGGTATCACCTCAGAATCGTTCCCTGAAGTTTCTCACAGGAATATCACTTATGTCGCTTATTCATGGCTATTTAGCATATACTAGCTTCATGTCGAGCCGTTAGGCACTTTTGGCTGAGTAGAACTTGTATGGGGACTTGCATCAAGTTTTATCGAAAACTAACAATATATTACTGTTCTTCTTCTTTTCTTTCTCTGTTGCAACCCGTTAGTGACCATGGCCTCCTTCAACCCTAACCTCCATCCGAGTCGATCTCCAGCAGCCTATTGCACGTTTTTGATGTGCAGTAGTTCTTCAGCATCTCTTCTTACATTGTCCTTTGGTCTATCTCTCTTTCTGTTACCCCATATTCGTTCCTCCATGATTCTTCTTATTATTCGGTTTTCTGGCATTCTGGCTGCCCATTTCAGTCACTGAACCCTCAACTCTCCAAATGAAATAAGTATCTCTTCTGTTTTCTTTGGGAGAGTCCACGTCCGCAGCCATAAGTGACTACTGGCCTATTGAGTATTTTATAGATATTTCGTGTTCCTTTGTATACATTTAGATCTTAGAACGGACTACAAGGGCTAAGTAACACATGGGCTGAAAAGTCCCGGGCCTAACACATAGATGGCGCTAGTTTTATTGCAGTCACCTTTTTTCAGTTAATACTAATCTTCAAAAGACAGCTGTTAAAATTTCATGATATTCTATTCATTAGTTTGTGAGTTATTGTGCTAAGAGTGACGCTACTTTTGTTATTTTCAAAACAATGGATCAAAAACAATTTCGTGTTTTAATTTTACACTGCTTCTTGATGGGAAAAAATACCGTTTTTAGTACTCCGCTCCATCAGAAACAACAATAAAACGTTGGTTTGCTGACTTCAAACGTGGTCGTAGAGACACCGATGATGCAGAACGCAGTGGACGTCCAAATGAGGCGGTAACACCAGAAAACATAAAAAAAATCCACAAAATCGTTTGATATCAAACAACAAACTGACATCGTATAGATATCAAAAGAACGTGTTGGCTTTATATTGCATAAGCATTTGACTATGAGAAAGCTCTGTTCAAAGTGCCGCGTTTGCTCACTGTTGACCAAAAACGAGAACTTGTTGATGATTCTGAGCAGTGTTTGGCCATGTTTAAACGTAACAAACCGGAATTTTTGCATCGATATGTGACAATGGATGAAACATGGATCCATCACTTCACTCCGGAATCAAAACGATCGTCATCTGAGTGGACAGCAACTGGTGAATCTCGTTCAAAACGCCCGAAAGCACAACAATTGGCTGGAAAGGTTATGGCCTCGGTATTTTGGGATGTGCGTGGTGTAATATTCATCGACTATCTTGAGAAAGGAAATACCATTAACAGTGAATATTATATAACGTTATTGGAGCGTTTGAAGGCCGAAATTGCACGAAACGACCGCAAAAAATTTTTGTTTCGTCAAGACAACGCACCGTGTCACAAGTCAATCAAAACAATGGCAAAACTACATGAATTGAACTTCGAATTGCTCCCACATCCACCGTATTCGCCAGATTTGGCTCCCAGCGACTACTGGCTGTTCGCAGACCTGAAAAACATGCTCGCCGGTAAGAAATTTCGCACGAATGAAGAGGTTATCGCTGAAACTGAGGCCTATTTTGAGGCAAAAGATAAATCATTCTACAAAAGTGGTATTGAAATGTTAGAGCGGCGCTGGAATGATTGCGTTGCTCTTGATGGAGATTACGTTGATGAATAAAGCTAATTTTGAACCAAAAAAACTGTGTTTTCTTTGTTAGGCCCGGGACTTTTCAGCCCGTGTGTTAATTTTGTAACCCTTCTTATAATACAATTTCTGATATCTCCTGTAATGTTGTTTTTAACACAAAAATCACACCAAATAATTACTTTCTGAAGATGAAGAGGTAACTCCTGAATCACTTAAGAATTTTCATCGCCCCAAAACCTGCCCTTAAATTTGTCCACCAACCCGTTAAGTGACCCATTAATTAACATGCCATTAATTCCAACGAAATGTAAAAGTGTCGTAAAAGATTATTTTTTCTTCAAAGTGGTGGTGGGGTCTCCTAACTTCCAATTTATGAGTTTTTAAATCGTGTATCTTTCAATTGGAATTTTTCTATGGATTCTGTGGATTCTTTGGATTGCTTCTATGCTGTCCTTATTCCATGTCTTATGTGGTCTTCCCCATCACTTTAACCTCCCATACTCTTGGTTTGTATGGCTTCGTTCATTCTGGTTAGATACCTAAACCATCTCAGTTTTTTCTTTTCTATTTTTGATATGGTTGATGGTATTTCCAGGTTGTCTCTGACTATGTTATTCCTGTCCTTGTCTGTTCCTTTTATTCCCTATACTACACATATATAATACATATACATTTCCATTGCTTGATCTCTACTCTTTTGTCGCTCATTCAGGACCTAGTTTTCTCATTTGCATGTTAGTATGAGGATATATATCGTTTTGTTAATTTCGTTTTTTGGATATTTGTTTGTTGTTTAAGAAGTCTCTGCTAAGTGATTGCAGCAATCCTCCCTCCTAATACCGCCTTTACAAGTCTGTTGTTCAGTTCGTCGTCATTGTTTTCTCCGATGTTAAGAATGGTACCCGATACTTTTAAATTTGTTTAATTTTAATATTGCTTAAGGTTGATGTTCTTTCCTTGCATTTGTTTGATTATTTGTCAAAATCATGGTCTGTGAATTTCATGATGTGTAGTCCAAGTTTTTCCACTGCTTCGCGCCATACCGACACCGTCCGGGAGGTGGAACGACGCGTTAAATGTGGCTGGCAGGCATTTGGCAGGCTCAACATAGTGTTTAAGAGCAAATTATCACTTTGTCTGAAAAGAAAAATCTTTGATCAGTGTGTCCTGCCCGTTATGACATACGGAAGTGAGACCTGGACACTCACATCGCAGTCAGTTCAAAAACTTCGAATAGCACAGAAGGGAATGGAAAGATGTTTGCTTGGCATTACTACACGGGATAGAAAGACCTGCACATAGATCAAAGAACAAATGAAAGTGAGTGACATCATTGGAAGAATAAAGCAATTGAAACGGAAGTGGGCAGGCCATGTAGCGAGGCGATGGGACGAAAGGTGGATCAGGGATATTCTAGACTGGATACCGCTTGATTGCAAACGTCCACGGAGAAGACCGAACACACGATGGACTGGTGATTTTATTAAGTACTTTGAATCCGAATGGCAAAGGAAAGCTCAGGACCGCGAGGGTTGGAAGAGGCCTTCATCCTGCAGTGGATTGATACGGGTTGATTATGATTAAAATTCAATATATATATATATATATATATATATATATATATATATATATATATATATATATATATATATATATATACTGAATTTTAATTTTTCCTCAGATTGTGCGAGGGTTGGAAGCATGTTGGAAGAGGCCTTCATCCTGCAGTGGATTGATACGGGTTGATTATGATTAAAATTCAATATATATATATATATATATATATATATATATATATATATATATATATATATATATATATATATATATATATATATATATATATATATATATATACTGAATTTTAATTTTTCCTCAGATTGTGCCATAGGAACTATATGGTTAACAAATATACACATTTCTGCAATAACTAGTTTCGTTCTTGACCATCCCACATAGTGTTTTCTAAATGTTATTCTTACATATTTTGCTTCTCCCTGTCTTTACTACTTCCAATTCTTTTTTAGTGTTTTTTATTTGTTTTCAGTACAAGTTAAAATAATGGAAAGTGGAAAAAGTTTAATTATCCTTGATCAGAATATAACACAATTGTTAATAAATTTTTACTTTTTTTGAATCGAAATGTTGCACACTTGTTTATATTTAAAATTTCTTAATCCTCTGTCGTTTTAATTTATTATCAGTTTTAATTTGTATGTTTTTATGAGCTCAGAAAGAAAGAAAACACATATTGATACGAATAAAAAAAAGGTAATTTAGTGTTTCTTTCTCAGTAAATTAACTCACAATGATATAAACATTTATCAGAACAAGAAAAGTTATCTTTTAATGACATGAGTGAAACTTTACTATTAACCAGAAACTTTACTATTTACCAGATAACGAATTGGAATTGGTTCCAAATATGGAACATTTTAAAAGTTCTATTCAGGCTTCATGGGAAGAAATTTCACAACAAAGAATAAAACTCTTGCACAATTCATTACCAAAAAGAATTTTTGATTTAATAAAAGGGGGTGGAAAGATCACAAAATATTTAAATGTTTTTTGTTTTTTTTTATCTTGTTAACTTCCTCTTTCCTATAAAACTGAGGGTGTGTCGAACATTTTGGCGCATCTAACATCCATTAAAAAAGCTTGAGAGAGATCTTCAGTTCAATTTAAGATAAGTAAAATTTCATTTTACTCCATTTATCATATTAGTATATTATTTTTGAAGTGTGTTCATAGTTTAAGTGTAAAAATATCAATTTTTTACTAAAAAGAGTATCATAAATTGAAAAAAGGCAATACATTGCGAATCAAAAATAAATGAAGAATTTTTCATTTGCTAACAACAAAAAGTGGAATTAGTTTTCAACGAACTCGATATTTTAAACGATTCAATTTATGTAAAAGATCATACTAAATTATTTTTATTTAGATTCAGATGAGTTGCCAATGTTGACTTTGTTGCTAAGCTCTTACACATGTTTTGTAAGATTAATTTGCCTGTTACATTTTGTTTATAAATCTATTTTTAAATAGATTTTTCTGCGTAGAGTGTTTCGTAGAAAACGTGATGCTGGGAAGGCAAAGTAACAGATTTTCAATACCAAGTTTCTTTAAAAGAAAAACAGATTTTTATTTTTTTTATGCCTTTTTAAAAAATCTGTTTGTATCCAGGCTACGAGTTGCCACGCATGAGGGTTTAGGGCGCTTGCATTAAAGACCTAACATGTACACGAACTTAGGTTCTTTATAACTAGAATAGAGGAATAATCTTAATTTTATCTCAAATTTTATAGCTTATATATAAAGGATCACAGCATTTCAGTCTCTGCGTCTTTTGGCTATTATCCAAAAGGCTGACAGCAAGGGAGTTGGGGTGCACTTCAAATTGCGATAGATACTTCGTACCCGTGCACTTGGCTTCTTCTAGCACAGGCTTTATTTCCAGATCGCGGTGTAAAGTTTGATTTGTCACGAACCAAGTAGCAACAATAATTATTCTCACGGTTTTGGACTGAAATCTTTGAAGAATTTTTATATTGGATATACTCGTAGTACCCCACAATTGTATGCCGTAACTCTATACGGGTTTTAAAATATCTTTGTTGATGATTTACTTGTTAACCAACGATAATTTGGATTTTCTACCTATTAACCAGTAGAGTTTGGATAATTTTAAGTTAAGTTTCCTCTTCATAAAAATGTGTTTTTTCCAGTTTAGTCTTCGGTCAACTCTCATTCCAAGATATTTTGCACATTCTTCCTGGGGGAGTTGATGTCCATTAATTGTTACACTCTGGCATGATTCCTTTTTTAAGGTGAAAAAGAGTTGCTGAGATTTTGTCTCGTTGATTTTTAGGCATCATTTTTTACCCATTCTTCTATTTTATCAAGAGCTTCATGAGGTTTCTCAGATGCATATCCTGATAACCTGCCTATTGCCATAACCGTGGTATTATCTACAATGGTGACTTTAGACATATTTGGTGTAGTTGGTAGGTTAGCAGTGAACATTTGAAAACATATGGGACCCAAGACACTACCTTGAGGTACTCCTGACTTTATCGCATATATGTTAGATATTTCTTCTTTATATTTGACAGCGAAATATTTGTTCGTCAAGTGTAACAACAATACTTGATAGTATGGTTAAGGAAATGGTAACTTTATATGGTAAATCTGAGTGCCATACTCTATCGAAAGTTTGTGTATATCCAAGAATTCAAACAAGCAGTATTTTTATCTTCAAAAGCGTTATTAATAATTTTCACTAGCCTGTGCACTTATTCGATTGTTGCGTATCTTACGCGAAATCTGAACTGGTGTTGTGGAATATTTAGTTCATCATTTAGCTTCAGTCTCTTTAGGAACAACTTCTCAAAGAGCTTTGGAAAGTCAGGCAAAAATGTAATTGACCTATATGATAATGATTCTTATGTCGGTTTACCAGGTTTTGAAATCAATATGATTTGTCCTACTTTCCACTGTGACAGATAATGGCTGACTCTAAGTATTGCATTATAAATTTGTGTAAGGATAAGTAATGCTTTTTCCGGTAGTAATGCGTTTTCCGGACTTTTCTTTGTGTTGAGGTGTTTATAAATCGTAGCTTGACTATTTTTATGATTTCAATGAGAAGTGCCATTTGGAATGGTGTTTCAAGGTATGAGGGTATTTTTTCTCTGCTTTTCGTAAAGTTTTTATTGGATTTGGATGAAAACCATTAGCTAGATGTATTGCAAAAGTTTCAACCTTATCAGTATCTGTTGTCGCCCAAGTTCCATCCTGTTTTTTGATTGGTGGTATGCTCTCTTGTGTTTTCTTTATTTTCTACTGTAGCTTTCCACAAAGAGTAATCAGTAGCTTCAGTGGAAGTAATACCTTCAAGGTAATTTTGAATTACCTCGTTCTTTTCATTAATGAGTAATTCTTTCACCTCTTTCACTGCTCTGTTAAATCTCGTGTTGTCTTTTGGGCTCTAGTTATCACCCACCTTTTCCGTAGTCTTCGTTTTTTGGCAATTGCATGCTTTGTTATTACAGAACAATTCTGATTGTGAATTTGACTATTCATTTCAGTGGTTATGTACTAGGAGGTTTATTAAATTGTAATAGTTAGACTTTCTACAGCCCTGTCTGTGTTTTCAGGAGATTTTAGATGGATATTAGTATGTATTCTTTCATCGAGCAAGTGTTTAAACAAATCCCAGTTCGTTTTTTTTATTATTGAGCACGGCTGGTTTTTGTACATTGATGATGTACGAACTGACTATTACTATTGCGGGAGAATGATCCGAAGAAAGATCAAGGCTTTGTTCTGCTAGACAATTGCTAGTAGGAATTCTAGCGTAATACTTTAGTAATACAGAAGTCAATAGTGTCCGGTAGTTTGTTCCTATCACTAGACCAGTATGTGGCCCTACTAGTAGACAAAGTATTTAGATTATTTTTGTTGATATATTTTATGAGCTTTTAACCTTTCGTAATTATTAACTTTGATCCCCATCTAAAGTGTTTGGCATTGTTGTCACCAGCAGCCAGGAATATACTGCTTAATGTGGCAAAGTACTCAGCATAATGCTCTTCTTTCAGATTGTTTTTTTTTCTTTAATTCTTATTGCATTATTATTTAAGTTGAATGCTTGTAAAGTCTGCGAATAGGATGTGTGTGTTGTTGTTGTTGTATTCATGGCACTTTTCTATTGTTTGTGTTGTGATATTTACTGCCTCAATAGTAAACCATTGTCTTCTGAATACTTATTGGTAATCCTTTATATTTGCATCTAAAGTTTTTTTAGATGATCATATATCAGTGTGATTAGTATTTTATAAATTGAGCTTAACAGCATTATTATTCTATAGTTCTTACATTCTCGCAGGGGTTTCCCTTTTTCAGAATGGGTACCATGCCCATATTTTTTCAATTAACTCTTACACTCATGCTTGTAACTCCTCTCCCCTGTACTTGATTAACTGATTATTTATTTTATCTGGTCCTGTCTTGTTTACTATACATTTTTTTATTACTTGTATTCTTGATATCTCTCCTCGATTTCTGAGTGTTCTTCTGTACCTTGTTTATTTGGTGACGTCTTCTTTTGTTGTAAAAATATCGTCATCATTATCAGCCCTTATCGATCCACTGCAAGATAAAGGCCTCTTTGCCTTTAATGCAAAATTGCTTCTAACTGAGCTTTCCTCTGCTACTCGGATCCAATACACTTAATGATGTCATTAGTCCATCATGCTTTCGGTCTTCTTCGCGAGCGTTTGTGATCAAGCGGTATCCACTCCAGGATTGCTTTGAGGGCTTTCTGTATCGTCTTGTAATGCCGAGCATACATCTTTCCATTCCACTCTGTGCTACCCGAAGCTTTTGAATTGATTACGATGTGAGTGTCCAGGTTTCACTTCCGTATGTCATAACGGACAGGACATACTCATAGAAGACTTTTCTTTTTAGGCAAAGTGGAGATTTGGGTAAAATTGCTCTGCGTACTAATACTTTACTTCCATATTTTTCTTTTTAATACTTTCCCACTACACTATTTTGTTTATAAATACCTGGTACTTACCCAAGGTTAGACGGGCTAGTCGCATAGTTCGACTGTTGCGGTCGTATTTATCACAAGATGGCATGAGCTGTATGTGATTGCAGCCACCATTCGAAATGGGCGATTTATATGGTCATGACTTTAGTCGTTCCGCATATATATATATATATATATATATATATATATATATATATATATATATATATATATATATATATATATATATATATATATTGGACACAAAACGGACGAATCCGAGTAGGCTAACTAGACAAACAGTCGAATTTTATGAAAATAGGAGTAGAGCTAAAGTAGAAATAATTAAATGGATTGCTGCAATTAAAGAGGACCTAAGATCAGCAAATATTACACAGAGTGAAAAGGATAGAGGCTGTTTCAGGCACCAGGTTGAGGTTTAGAAGGTTGGCCAGAGAGAAAAATGTAGGAAGACTGGAACAACTTGGTCTAACGAAAGGAAAAAAGCTCATAGCGAAAGAATGAAATTAGTATGGGCGCAAAGGAAGGCTAACAACAACAAACGCCTCTAATTGTACTTCGCGTGGTCCACCAGGGCCTATACGTGAATAATAATAAATATATATTTGTGTATTGTGTTTGGCACTTTTGTATAGTGATATATTATGAAATATTATGTATAAATGAATTCTAAAAGAACGCAGTTAAATTGTAGAGATTTTCAATAAAAAATATTTTAATTATTGCAGCTCAACGTGAACCGACGCGAAAATATCCTAACTTACCGGCCTCTCATAAAACGCTTCATCGTTTATTCAAGAAATTTTAAGAAATTGAAGCAGTAATATAGGATGCGCATGAGAAGTCTTCCACGGGGTTTACGCCGAATTTTAAGAAGTGATTTGCACAGATTTTCCTACAAGATTCAAACTGTTCAAGGTCTTTTGCCCCCAGACAATAATAAGCGATTAAAATACTGTAATGCCATCATAAACCATATTTTGACGGCTCCTGGTTATTTTTTTAGGGATTTTTAAAGGAAAATTCCATCATAAACATACATAAGTATGCCACAAACCATGCAGCAATTGAAGAACTCGTGCTGAAATCACTCCATTAACACCAGATATGGTTATGGTGCTAATTTACATTGCTGCTAATTGCACACATCTGATTGATATAGTTTTCAATAATTAATTATCATAAATTTTAATAACGACATAGACATATTATAGGATATATATATAATATATTCTATAATATGTTTAATTGTTTTTTTAATAGTAATAAATAATTAAAATGGTAGTGTGGCACTAGCCTCACTCGTTTTAAAAAAAATATGGAGTTTTTTTATTTTTATTTTAAGCCAGAGAAAAATGAAAAGCAAATGTCACCAGAAAAGTAAAAATTCATTTTAATTATAGTAAAAGTAAAATAATAATTCTTTTTGCAGGTTTTTTTGGTTGATTCCATGGATGTTTTTCGGCCGATCTCGTTATAATATTAGGCCTGGTGTGGCAACCTATGGCGGGGTAAGGAACGTATCAAAACAGAGACGAAAGCCGTACGACGATGGTGTGCGATGAGGATGGCAAAAACTGGTCGCACGACTCGCGTCTACCGGTCGTGCTACCGAGCTACGCGTATCGCCCCAGGCCGTGAAGATGTTGCCCAGATACCCCGATCGCCCCTCCTCCTCCGCCGGTACTCGCGCCGGTTCGTGCGGAGAACGAGCGGGTACCTACGCGGCCGCTGACGACGGTACCGTGAAAAGGTCGGTTTCGAATTCGAATTCGGGTGACATGGGGAAGACCTAGATTTCGTGCCAGCATTTCGAGAGCAGAGAAGCCCTTTGATACGGATAAGATTTCTTAGTATGCAAAATAAATTCCTTCTTGGTGAATTTCTTCTGGTTTTTATTGAGAAAAGGTGTAATAATTTTAAAAGTGGTTGTGCAAATTTAAAGTTTAATATTAATGGGATGTAAATCAACATAAGCAATCTCTTTTTTTTAATATCGTACAATATTTTATTTTATTTGAGAGTTAATACCATTTTAATTTACAATATAATCTATATTAAAACTAAAAAGTTTAAGTAGTGTTTAATAATGTAACTAAACAATGTTACATTACGAAACTATATTCACACAAAGTTAAAAAGTAAAAGTGGTAGATAACAAAGTAAAACATTTGTTTTATTCGGTTTAAAAATGAACTATCACAAAGTAACGGACAAATGAATCAATAATCTACATCGTTATTAATAATCTTCGCCCATCATTCTGATAAAATTTGTTTCCTATTTCCTTTTTGTAAAAATGAGGGCGATTTTGAAGTAAAATATTCCCTATATGTAGTTTTGTTTAATAGGTGTATCGGTTAATAATGTCGAGGTTGCTAAGATATGGCTTTACTAATACATTTGTTGATGTAAACTAATGACGTTTATGATGTTTTAGAGGTGTAAACATACACTATCAAAAGCCAGTTCATTATTAATTTTTATTGTGCAAAAAACGTTTTTCATAGCTTTGAATATGTCGAATTATGTACCAGAAAAAGACGTTTTGCAGGGATGTTTAATAATCTTCTTTCATTTAAAGAAAACAACTACTGAAAGTTATCGGTTGTTGGTTGAAGCTTACAGTGAACATGCTCTAACCCAAAGAACTTGTGAATGATGATTCAAACGCTTTAAATATGACGATTTTGATATAAAAGACAAGGGGTGTCCGGGGCAGCTTAAGATGCAGTTTTGCAAGCATTATTGGATGAAGACCATTGGCGGCTCGTGAGGGAGGGCGTTGGGGCACCGCCCCTCCAGCATTTATGACAGTAAACAATTTTTCAGAGCAAAACACCATATTTTATTGCCGTTCAGTTTTTTTTCCTTTAACTCATGTTAAGATGTTATTAAAAATTAAAAGCTCCAAATGTAGAAGAACGTCTGTCGACCCATCACACCAAACAATGCAGATAAAAATTCTATCCTCTCGCCACAATTTTTACATCGTTGGTCGGACGTTTACCTCCAGCGACCTTACGCCACGTCCATTTATCTCGTCCTTGGCGTTACATGTTTTGTTGGTTGCCAGAATTCGGGACTTTAACTGCGTTTTAAAATATGCGATTTGGACGTAGATTCCCTGCGACCGGAGGGGACCTGGATACGGTGCATTTGATATGTCTCGCGTCGCGTATTTCGTTCGCCTCGCGAATACTTGTTTTGATTTGGGATTTGCTTTGTGTGTACCTACTGAGTACCACCGTAAACTGGGGTTACATTAGCAAACTTTTAATGTTTTTCAAACTTTTTGAAACAATTATTAATAAATATACTTTTTATTTAATGTTTATATGCCACTTGCGACTCTTTTGATATAGTCTAACAAAAAATATGTGCTATTGATATTAAAATTATAAAATCACTAAAACAACCATGCCAAAGTTACCCCGGGTTTATGGTGTCACTGGCAGGTGAACAAAAATGCACATTTATAATTAACTGTGACATGATAAGTTAAATTAATGGGTGTAAAAGTAAACAATATTATGTAGTAAGCATATCTTTATTACAACAAGTCTTAAAAGTAACAGATTTAATGAAAAAGAAATAAAAAATTAATCATCTTCACAAAATGCACATACAAAATATGGATCTTTACTCTCTTTATGACAGATACCTCAAACCCATTTCTTGCACTGTAACCAGTCTAGTTTCTTATTCTTATATGTCCTCCATTTTGTTTTACAGATAGAGCATACATCGTTATCTTCTTCGTTTTTCTTTTTTGATTGGCGATTAGCTCCCAAGGCTCGGTGCCAATGTGACCCCAGTTCACGGTACTTTTTAAATAAAAATTATCAACTTTTAATTGCAAACATGAAGGTGTCTGATTTAAAACTGTTAATAATGACTAATTCAAGTTTTTTTTCGAACTTTTTCGAATTTTCTCTATTGATTTGCAGTTACAATAAACTCTTTGAATGGTTTACTTTTCGGGAAACCTTTTCGGTACCTACTTATTCATTTCTTTACCTGCGCGACAAGCAACAACATCCTCCAATGTCCTTTTAAGTAGTAACAATACAACATTTTAATGCTTTTCTGCTTCACCTCCTGTATAGGGTTGCAATAGCACGAAAAGAAAAAAGGAGGAACGGGAAAGCAAAACATTTTTCAACAGCACTATTTTCGTCTACGCCCTTGTACTTTAAAAACTCACGAGTCGCCACTGATGAAGACTCAACTCATAAGTTGAATCAATTGGCAGAAGCATTGAATGTTGCTAATCCACCATTTCCGAATGTCTACACACATTGGCAAAGATTCAGAAGGAACTAAAATGGGTTCCATATGAATGGAAGTGAAGAGAGATTGAAAGGCGGTGACCAAACTACTTGTGAAATTTTGTTTGCCAGATAGAAAAGAAAAGGTTTTTTTGACAACCCAAGTGCAAAAAATCATCGGTAAACCCAGGCCAGCCTTCATCATTATAACTAGTGCGCAATATACATGGACAGAAGGCTTTGCTGTGAATTTGGTGGGCTAGTGGGGGAGCTCTGTATTATGAATGACTGAAATCTGGTAAAACGACAAGAATTAATAATATTGAAGTGGGCATTGAAAGACAAATGACCAGAATACTCTCAAATACACGATAAACTTATTGTTCAACAGGACAGTGCTCAGCTCCAGCTCTGCTATTTGGAAAACGTCAGATGAGGCGTCCTACCTCACCCGTCGAATTCACCGGACTTAACCCCTTCGGACTACCACTTATTTCGATCAATGCAGCACGGACTTTCAGAACAACACTTACATTTTTACGAAGAAGTGAAAATTTTACTTGATGAATGTTTGGCGTCCAACCAAAGGTTCTTTTGGCGCGAAATCCATTATTTGACAGAAAGATGGGAAAAAGTAATAGCTAACGATGGCGAATATTTTGATTATGAATATAATTTATTTTGTTATGGAAATAAACGCTCAAATTTTGCTAAAGAATCAACATTATTAACTGAAACACCTAATTGCAATAGGAAATTTTATATGGTACAGCATCAGGAGAATGTGGTGTGTCAGGAAGGACTTCGCAGCCTAATTCTTTGAATTTTTTTGGGTGATACTATGTGGTCATGCTCAGAATAACACGTTTTCGATTAATCAGTCTTGAACGTTTGTGAATCAAAACAATGTTTACCTACCAAACTGAGCACATTAATAATCAAGGTTTAGAGTTAAGGTCTGATTGTGTAATATGTAAAGATGGTTGTCTTCGTCTTAACCATTGTTCTTTCTTATGTGGACTAGTGTATAGAGTCCACTTTTCATCTCCAGTAACAATTTGTTTTGAGTCAATCGATCTCTGCCTAACTTCAGGACAAAAGTACACTTCAGATGGTTACAGTTAAATTATATTTTCAACTGAAAATTGTTATGCCAACCACGTCCCTTTGGCCTTTGCTCAGTTATTTTAAACACCGTCAAAGCTGAATTCCAGGATAGTTTGTTTGGAATCAACTTCAATTTCAGCCAACAGCAGATCCTTATCAAACTCAATAGGTCTTTCATATGTTATACCCTCGAAAAGATTGAAATCACCGTTCTTACATTTTTTGAACCCATACTGACATGATCTGCTATGGAAGGCACTAGGATAAAAAGCATTAATAGCATTGTTATGGTTTCAAAACTGATACACTGTCAAATATCTAATATGGAACTTATCCATAATTGGTCTCTTCTATCCTTTTAGGGTTCACCTGATGTTTTTAGAATTTCGTAATAAGCACACTAAATATCAATATATTTAACTAGAAAATAGGTTATTTTACAATAAGTTAAATGATGGCAATGTTTTTAAAATTTGAAAAATCCTGACCCATACAAGCACATAAATCCAATAATTCCCAACAGACTATTGATTATAATTCTAACCGATGTTTATAAGAGGTGTGTCAAGAAATTCATACCAACATGATAAATGTGTTGAGGAAAGAGGAACTCGTTTTGTAACTGAATGGTGGCGAATTTTCTTCCATCCCATTAACTAGGCATGAAATATGGATCTATCACTATAGTTCCATATATATGATATAAATCATATTTCCATATGATATATGATATAAATTCCATATGATATAAATCATATACACTAAAATAGCAGACAAAACAATAAGTTAAAGCTGGTGGAAGTGTATCAAAGAAGGCAGAAACGATACTATCAGCAGAAAAGGTCATAGCGTCAGTAGTTTGGGATACAAAAGGAAATTAAATATTTGATTTCTTGGGAAATGCAAAACGATAACCAGAGAATACTATGTAAGTTTTTGGATATTGGAATTCTCGTATTTTCGTGATTTCAATAACATTACAAAATACCTTTATCGTGAAATACAAAATTAAATTGCATCGATTGCATATTTTCCAAAAAATTAATTTGGATGGACCTGAAAACGGTACCTTAGTATTTCTTTATCATCGAGTTAACTTTCAAGAATATAAAAATGTATTTAAATAACGGAAGTTATGTTTTAATAATATAAGTGAGGCTTCACCCGTGTTTTAATAAGATAAAGCCCCCATTAATTCGTCAAAAATTATAACGGATTTGTTTCAGCAAAATATATTTCAAAATTGGACTAGACTAAAGTATTATTTTCATAGTATTGATTTTTTTTTATTCCCCAGTATATAATATAAATATACGTGTAAATGTTTTTTTATGAATATCCAAATGGTGTAAATTGCAAAACAGTGTTTTTGAAGTCTCAATACGTTCAAAATAAATTTTCGTTAAGCTTTCGAGTATCCTGCTTTTTTACTTCAGGTGTCATTGGCCCCATTGCACGTTTCTTCGGTTGAACGATGTTTAAAACTATTTTTGATTCAATACAAAAGTTTGTTACGTGCCCGAATCGCTATAGAACACGTTTAGTTTATTAACTAACCCAATAAAGGTAAAAATACAATGGTGTTAGGTCAGGGTATCTCGAGGTCATTTTCAAGGTTTTTCAGAATAGATACAAATAAACTATTATGTTTATTTTGGTTGTAGTGTACACATTAAATCGGATAATCAGTACACATTAAATGAAAAATGTATTCAGAATAATTAATTGTTAAAAATCTGAAATATATATATAATATATAAATAAATAAACAAAGAGTATTATCTAAAATTTCCACTATAATTAAAATTGTTTGTATAACAATTGTTTCGACCATAGTGCATTTTTTAAATATGAACTATATTAAACTAACAGTAAGAAAAGTAATTACAATCCAAATTATTGTCCATCGATCTAATAATACCATAACAGATGATAGTGGGGAAATCCATCTTTTCAACACCTAGGAGGGCAATATAAGTTTAACAACGGTAAACCATTCAAGTCTAACTGGTCGTTTAGCAAAATATCCACATTTATTCTTTTATTAAATTCTAGGCTCTCTAAAAGATTATTTTTTTTTAGATTTATTTTCATTATATAACATTTTAAAGTTATCATTGGAGGTATGATTTTCTAACATTAAGGGATTAACATAATGACAATTATTTTGTTGTTTAGTAAAGGGTGTGGCGTCTTTCGTGATTCGTTTTTAGACTGGCGGTTATTGTGCCTCTCATAGTCTCTATTGTCATCTGTCAAGTGACAGAAATTCAGTATTATATTCCTCGTGTATAAAATGAGTCAATATATGTTTGATCAACGTTGAGAAATATTGAAAACTTATTTTCAAAGTAGTGAGTCAGTTGCCGAAAATTGTGTACAAAATTCGGTAGAAATGAAGCGCCAACTGAGAACCGTGTAAGGAAATTTGTGAAAAAAGTTCGTTGGACTGGCATGTTAACAGAATACACACGATCCGCATGGTCATCTGGTTCGTTCGATGGAATATATTGCTGCTGTAGCTCAAAGTGTGCGTCAACATCCGATCACCTCCACCCGCCATCGTTCACAAAAATTGAACATCAGTGCTGGACTATGCGATGAATTTTACACGAAGATCTCAGTATGAAGGCCTACAAAGTCCAATTGGTTCAAGAATTGAAGACCATCTACTGCGTTTTCGCTTCGCTGAATTATCGGTTGGAAAAAGATGAGCATTTTTTATCAAATAATCATCTTTTCCAACGAAGTTCATTTTCACTCATCTCTCTCTCTCTCACACTCATCTGCACTTAAAATGAGTGACTGTATAGTGTGGAATATGGTCCAAAGGCATCATGGGGCTTTTTTTCTTTGAAAATGATCAAGGGGCCGCACTAACAGTCAAAGGCAACCGTTATCGTACTATGCTAAGTGACGAGACTTGCTAAGACTTGCCCGAACAGGATGGCGCCACTGCCCACACAGCCAACGCTACAATCGACGTTTTACGAAAATCTTCAAAAATCGCATATTTAGCCGAAATGGCGATGTCAACTTGCAGTCTAGAAGCTGCGATTTGATTCCGTTGAACTATTATTTGTGGGGATCTGTCAATGACATATATTATGTCAATCATCCAGAGACGATTGCGGTTTTAAAAGACGCAATTAAATTGGTTCTTAGTGAAATAGAGGCTCAAACGACCGAAACTGTAGTGAAAAATTGAGTCAGAGTCAGAATTGAGACAGAATGGGCTACTGCAAATCCGACCGAGATAGTCATTTAAATGAAATTGTATTCAATTCTTAATCGGGAAGTGTACTCTCGAAAATAACGTGTAAAATATTTGAAAATATCTGTTGCATTTTTATTTAATATGGCATTTTTATTTACTATGCAATATAATATATATATATATATAATCTAAAACAAACTACAACTTTTATGTTCATTGAGCCTAGTAGAAAAAGACCTTTGTGTTGGTCCAACATAGACTTTTAAACACAACCTACACTCGATTAAATAAATTCCCGATTTATAAAGTATATTTGTTTGACTTTTATTGTTTTTAATGAGGCGTCTGAGACTATTTTTTGTTTTGAAAGCAATATTTATATTGTTTGTTTTAGATAAATGTTTAGAAACTAATTTAATAACAAACCCTGCCTTAGTCTAGCTACTGATTTACCTTCACTCACTTTACCCTGGGTGAAATCAGCCCCCTCACTGTCAGTTCTTTTATTCCATATTCCTGATTCCTTTTCACTTTCACTTCAATCACCCCTATCTTAAACACTACCCAGCACAGATTTCTTTATAAAACAGAAAAGTTGTTTAAGTGTCGCTCGCCTTAGAGGAATGTTTAAGTAGTTGGTTTATTGTTTCTTCTTTATCTTCTTCTTGTGGTTCCACAGCCTGTAGTGGGCCTTGACATACTTCAACCTTCACAGCCCCTCTAACAGCCCCTTGTTAACTTTTGATGTACAGAATCCTTTAATATCTTTTCTTACATTATCGTACCACCGTGTCATTGGCCTACCTCTATTGTTATCACTTATACGCCTTTACGAGATTTTCGTTGGTACTCGGCTTTTTGTCATTCTCGCTACGTGTCCTACCCATCTGAATCGCGGACCCTCACATAATATGCAGATCATTATCACTGCTTGAGTTCAACGTTATACCTGAACCTCCAATTTCCATCAGTATTCACAGCACCAGAAATGTTTCTTTTTTCTTTGTGAAGGTGCACGTTTTGCAACAATAAGTGACTATTGGCTGACCGAGTTTTACTTTTGAGTTTATTTGTATAAGTTTAGATCTCAGGACATATTGCAGGACTGCAGTTTTGTCACCCTTCTTAATACGAAGTCTGATATATTCTGTGGTGTTGGTATTTTAATCTAGTTTGCTTTCCAAATACGTAAATTCCTTCCCGTCGATTATCCAGTTCTATTCTCTTCTTGTATTAGTTCTCTTTTTCACCACCTTAGTATTGTCTATATTTATTTCTAGACAAGCTTTTACCTTTGTTTCATCATAGGTCTCTATTAATAATTCTTTCGATCGTGTTAATAGGTCATCTATCGGTTGTTCATTATTTATCACTGTTTCATTTATGTCTATGTTTATTTCGCTGATGACTTTATTCAATACTATGTATAAAGAGAACGAGTCCTTGCAATTCTCTAATCTTACAGTTTACCGTGGTGTGCGGGATGAGATGGGGAAAACTCAGAAAATTATGTATATTAGAATGTTTCAACTGAAGGCGTTAGTAGGATAGAGCGGGGCTAGTTGATGATAGGGGCGAGTTGTGCAATCGAAATATCTCGAAAACTAAGCAACCCAGAACAAAAGTGTAAATGGCGAAAAGAAGAGGTTATGGGAAGGGAATACATAGTGCGACTGGCAATTGAACTATTGTTCTTTCGATTATAGATGGTTATTTATTTTTAACTCTAACTATGCTTATTTTATAACATAATTTTTATTTTGTTACCTCAATTGGGGCTAGTTGAGCAACGCGCATTCAATGCTTCTTGCTCAACTAGCACCACTAGATGTTCATTGTAGAAAATCAAATTTTTCTTTAATAAATTAATAACCATCAATTAATTTGTACATATAATGATTCTACACAAAATTTTTTAACTTATATTGATAATTGTATTAATGATTATTATTACATTTTAGGATGCGTACATATAAAAGAGACGAGTACGTTTGTCTGGTTTGTTATGAACAATTTTCTGGTGGTCCAGAAAATTAAATGTGTGCGTATTAAATGATCCCATATTAAATGTGTGCCGAACCTTGGCCTAACCTATATTTGTATTATTGTGACAGAGGCAAAGATGAATATTCGTGATCTCATAATTAGTTACTACTTTAATTTCATATTTATTTGCGTTATAATTATTCTTAAATATATAATTTAAAATATAAAAAGTGTAATAATAATCCAAAGATTGGAAAGATTTAATTTTGTTTGATTTTAATTTTATTTTTCCGGAGATATAATAACAATATGAGTTTGTAATAATCATAATACATAAATATTTGTTTATTGATTACAATTATATTGTATTCAGATCATTCTATACAGTGATCAAGTCCATTTTGGCCATTGCTCATCTAGCCCCATACCCATTGCTCAGCTAGCTCCACTAGTGGGGCACGTTGGGGCGCTCTCGCATTTCCGCAAGTTGGAGCGGTCTCGCATTTCCCACGATTACTTTTAAACTTGTTTTTGTGTTTTAAAAACTTGTGTTTTTAAACTCGGATCGTTTTTACACCGCTAGACATTTTGGAGAAGAGTAAATTTCGAAACTAATAGAGTAAGAATCAATTAAATTCGGTTATATTCTTAGAGTTATGAGAGATCAAGCAAAAACTTGCTCAACTAGCCCCGCTCTACCTTATCTGGAATTGAAGGATTTACTTGTCACTCCAGAATTATATTCCAAATTAGTCTAAATTTTTGATACATAGTGTATACATTTTTGCTGTCATGAATCGGTTGGTTTTGATGTCTCTTGTGATTGAAATTTGTTTTCCCTTAGTGGAACGTCTTTTAAATGATGTGAATGCATTGTTTTTTATTGAAATTAAAATAAACTCTTTTTTTATATTATACGTTTTAGAATTCGAAATGACATGCTGTTTGCGAAGAAAGTAATACTCGTCGATCAGGTGTTTCAGTCTAGTCATATTTTTACTGGTACGATAGTTACTTTTACTCTTAATGTATGAATGGTTTCTATTACAACTAAAATATTAACCGATACCTAATGAAGAAAAACAAAATCTTTTCGGTTTCATTCTAAAATGTATTGTTTATTCACCATAAGAAATTCCTATAAATGGGTAAAACTATTAGCTATATAAGTGTTATTATTATCATTATTACTTATCATATTGGAATTGCTTAGTATAAGACGTAATCAAGGTTTTTACAACACATTAAATAACTTATTTACCCTTACTCAGACCGGATTTAGGAAATTATCGTGCAATATGCTCGCCAGCGGATAATTGCATTACCGGAAAAATTTGCCTAAAGTACTATCTGGTTTGTACAATCCTAAAAAAATGTTATCCGAAGCGGTAAAAAAATAAAAATCATCTGCATGTATATGTAACATCATCAATATTGTGCTTTGATCAACTTATATAACTGAGAATGTTTACAAATATCAAACTTTTAATAGAAGTCAGAAATTTCCAGATTTATTTCCTCAGTTATTCAAAAGATTGAGTAAAATCATAGAAAATGATGCAGATCCTTTCAAGATGTTTCATCGTAATTATTTTCAACGGTAGCTAACTGCAGGCGTTAATAGTCTTTCCAGATAAGTTTGAATTTTTGGTATATACTGTGGACATTTTTTTTGTCATTAATCTGTTGCTTTTGATGCTTAATGTAATTAAAATTTATTTCCTTTTATTGAAGGTTTTTTATGATGATTTTATGAAGGCATTATTTTTTTATTGGCGTCAAAATAAACTTTTATTTTCATATTGCATATTTTAGAATTTGAAAGGATATGTGTTTTTCGAAGAAACTATTACTATTTGACCAGATGTTTTAGTTTATGTATTTACTGTTACGAGAGTTGCTTTTGATCTTAATTTATGCATGATTTCTATTACAACGAAAATTAATTAAGAAAAACATTAATCATTGATTATTAACCGATACTAAAGGAAGAAAAATAAAACATTTTCTATTTTATTCTAAAATTTATGTTTTTTCCCCATAAGAAATGTATATAAATGTGTAAAACTATTAGACCTATAAATGCTGTTATTATTATTACTTATCATGTTGCAGTTTCCTGGTATGAGACGTAATCGAGGTTTTTTACAACATATTAAATGACTTATTTACCGTTACTCAAACCGGATTTAGGAAATTATCATGCAATATGCTCGCCAGCGGAGAATTGCATTACCTGGAAAATTAACCTAAAAAAATTACATGGTTTGTACTATTCAAAAACAAATCAATCATTCTTTTAAGATCTGAGAATAGGAAAGAGTCACTGGAGGCCAGAAATATCCAATTAGCAACCAGTAAAAAATAAAAATTATCTGAATTTATATGTCTCCAATATTCTGCTTTAATCAACTCATATATCTCAAAGAAGGTATACGAATATCAAAGTATCAATAGAATGTCAGAATTTTCCAGGTTTCGTTCGTTAGTTATTCAAAAATTGAGTAGTCATAGAAAATGATGCATATCATTTTAAGATGTTTCATCGCAAGTATTTCCAGCGGTAGATGCTAACTGAGGACGTTAATAGTCTCTCCAGAATCAAGTTCGAGCTAAGTCTGAATTGTTGGTACATAACACATCGGTCAATAAGTCCCCGGTCTAACAAATAAAACCTATTTATTTATCAATTATATTTAGGATTATTTATCAATATATCCTTGAATAGCAATACAACCATTCCAATGCTTTTCTAACATTTCTACACCCTCTGTATAGAACGATTTTTCTTTGCTTTCAAAATATCCTTCAGTTTCGACAATTATCTCTTCATTGGAGCGATATTTATTTTCAGCGATCGTTCTTTTGAGGTCTGGGAACAGGAAATAGTCGCTGGGGAGCCAGATGTGGAGAATACGGTGGATGAGGAAGCAATTCGAAGTAAAATTCACGCAATTTAGCCATCGTTGCCAACCATTTGTGATACGGTACATTGTCTTGAAGAAACAGCACTTTTTTGTTAATTTGGAGCCTTTTTACTATCGCAATGTTCTGGTAGAATTTTTTAGTCTCCTGTTTGTCGTTGGCTCCTTGTATCTCTTCAATTTGCGCTTTTAGAAACTCCCGGTTTTTCTCTTGCATACACGTTTGGGCCCTCTTCTCAATCTCCTTTATTCTTCTTCTTGCCCTGTTGTAAATTTGTATGTACCTTTCAGTCGGACTGAGTTTCTATTCTCCACCGTATTTTTACATTCATCGTCGTACCATTCACTTCTTTTTTGCTTTTCATTTCAAACTCCAATTGTCTTCGGCGTAACTTTTTCTGTTACAGATTTTACTGTTACCTATCCATTGCCTACCGAGTCTGCTACGGCTCTATAAGTCTTTGGTTTCTCTAACTTCTGCTTCATTTTACGTTGATATTCTTTTTAATCTTTCATTATCGTATTTTTTTTGTCTTGGTTCCTGTTTCTTTGTTGGTGACATAAAGCCTTTGGCGTATTTTTGGTACTACCAAGTAGTGGTCCGACTCAGAGGTTGCTCCTTTATAGCTTCTCAGCTTCCCATAATAGCATATGTTTGGTTTACTGTATATCCATCAAGTGAGACCCATATTCCCTTAAGGGTTTTTTTGCGAAGGTAAGGATTATATTGCTCTTTGCCCCTTTCCATTTGTGTTATCGTGTGGATGACTCTTTTCCAATTTGGACATTAAACTTCCCTAAAACTAGCTTAATGTTGTTAATGGTCTTGTTTATCTCGCTTTCTAACAGCATATAAAAGTCTTCCTTCCTTTACTCTGTTTTGTCCACTGTTGGTGCATGTACAAATAACATTGTTAGATTTCGAAATTTACCCCTTATTCTTATATATAAGATTCTCTCATTCAGTGGTTTAAAACCTAATACACTTGTTTGAAATTTTCTTCCTATAATGAACCCACATCCAAGTTTGTGTTTCTTGTCATGTCCGCTGAATTATATTTGATACCTGTACTAAATTTGATACCTACCTTTTTCCGAGATCCTGTATCGAACCATCTCATCTCTTGGAGTGAAGTTGAAGTTGAAGGGTTTTACTTAGCCCTTCAAAAAAAACGTGTTGTCAGATTATTATAGTGATATGAGTGATATGGTAAATGTGTTTATGTTACCTTGTACACTGCTGCTATAATGCATAAGGAGTGAGTTAGCCAAACTTTAGCCAGTAACAATATTGATGTAATAATCATATCCAAAAGTCACTGTATAGTCATGAGTCTATACAGTGACCACATCAAAATTCAGTAAACTATTAATGAACCATGAAATATAAAACATTAGATTCCCTTTAATATGTTTTCAACTTTTCTTTGGTTTGAGCGATGGCTTTTCCATGCGAAAAGCAAAAAAAGTGTATTTATCTGAGTATTTAAACTTATTTTGTTTCTGATTTTCATTTAACCACATTAAAATATTTACATACCAATGTAACTAAAGAAAACATTATAAGAATCATTAAACAATAAATACGAACCGATATTAGAGGAGGAAAACAAAAACCGTTTTCCATTTCATTCTGAAATTTATTGTTTATTCGCTACAAGAAATATCATTAAAGTAATTTGACGTCCTGCTTAATTACGATAATTTATGAACCGTTTCTCTTTTCTTGATTATATTTTCGTACATGCCCGTTTTTTCGAGCTCAGTCTGATAAAATTACTATGCTATGATCTAAAATTTAATTCGTGTTATGTAAAAATGTTATTGTAAGAACTTGAACTTTTGATTTTAGTTTACAAAACTTATCTTTGGATATTTAGTCGAAATATTTTGTTGTTGCTAATGTTTGCTGGAGTTAAACTGGTTTAAATATGCTCATTTGAGTCAATACAATGGTCAGAAAAAAAACTGATTCAGTTTTGAAAACAGCCAAAAATCGATGGAACCAAATCAGGTAAATATGGGGGATGGTCTCGAACCGTCATACTTTTTTTAGGTAAGAACACGGAGACATAGGTTTAGGAATTCCAGTGATCTTATCGATAAACCTGGTAGACACACTAGACAAGTACAATTTCGAATATGATGTTTTTTTTATATTTATTGTTCAATCTGTTTACACAACAAAAAACGATGACTACATTTGTGGGAGCGAAAACTGACATGGCAGAGAAACATTTCATTAAATGTTCTCTTACTAATAACAATTAGATAAGATTTTTATACAAAACGGACAAGATACTTCGGGAAACTTTAAATTTAGCTACTTTAAATTCAGCGTCGTTTTTTAACGACCTAGAAATTTTATATCTCGCATGTATCATCTGGAGGCCCAGCAATTTAATTATGAATCGTTTTTGCGACGGAAGAACGTATTAGTGTGAAAACCCGTTCTTTTGTGAAAAGCATTCGTAAACTTCATTTAATTTTTGAGGCGTAGTCAAGTCCCAAGTGACTATGCAACCTTATTCGAAAATTTTAGTTATCCGGATTGGTTATTGATTTAAAGGTCCGTGTCCACGAAGTGCTCGATCCAATGAAAATATCGTTAGAGTACGTGAACATGTTGGCGAAAATCCCAGAACTTCAGTTCGTGGTCGATCTCAACAGTTGAACATAACGAAAAACTCCTTGCATCGAATTTTGAACAAAAATTTGGCCTTGCACGCGTATAATATTCAACTGACTCAAGAGTTAAAACCCCCAGACCACGGGCATCGCCGTACGTTAGCTAATTTAATCTTTGATGAAGGTAGAAATAATGCAGAATTTTGCAATACAATGATGTTTCCCCTTCCTCACAGGTTATGTGAATAATAAATATTGTAAGATTTAGTAGAAGTAAAAATCCTAGAGTAATTGCGTAAGAACGTTTACATCCTCTTTGAGTAGGGTAGAGCGGGGCTAGTTGAACAACTTTTCGCTTGATCTCCCATAAATTTAAGGATATGCATTGAATTTAATTGATTCTTACTCTTTTAGATGAGTAATTTACTCTTCTCAAAATCATTCGAGTACAAGTTTAAAAGTTATTGTCGGAAATGCAACAATGTTGCAAGTTGCTCAACGTGAGAGCTAGTTGAGCATGGGTATGGGAATAAAATGGGCATGAAATGGACTTGATGACAGTATAGAATGATCTGAATTCCAAATAATTGTAATCAACAAGCAAATATTTATGTATTATGATTATTACATACTCATATTGTTGTTATATCTCTTGAAAAATAAAACTAAAATCAAACAAAATTAAATCTTTCCAATCTTTGGATTATTAGTACACTTTTTATATTTCAAATTATATATTTAAAAATAATTATAACGCAAATGAATATTAAATTAAAGTAGTAACTAATTATGAGATTAAGAATATTGCTAGATGATAAATAATCCCAAATTATTAATCATCTTTGTCTTTATCACAGTTAATACAAACATAGGTTACACCAACGTTCGGCACACATTTAATATGCGACCATTGTTTACAAATCTGACATTGAATTAAGTTTTCTCCAGGTATGCGCTCAGAAAATTGCTCATAACAAACTAGACAAGCGTACTCGTCCTCTTCTGAATTTGATTGAAAAATTTTAATCCTAAAATGTAATAATAATCATGGTAATAATATAATCATTGTCATAATACAATTATCAATATAGGTAATTTTAATTAGTAAACTTAGTGTAGAATCATCGACTTCGACTTATTTGGCCAGGTTTTTGGGTTAGCCCGCAGGCTCTTACCCGTTTCTAGTCGGTTTTTATCCTATATGGGCACTAATTTATGGGGGTCTCTATTTGACCCAGTGTGTAGAATCATCACATGCACAAATTAATTGATAGTTATAAACGTATTAAAGAAAAATTTGATTTTCTACAATGAACATAGGCAACAAAATAAAAATTAGGTTATAAAAAAATCATAAGAGTTAAAAATAAATAACCATCTATAATCGAAAGAACAATAAGTAAGTAATCTTTATATACTTACGTGGTCTTTCAATTCTTCTATTGGAACCTTTGGTGTGAAACACTAAACTTGAAGAAGAGAACACTTTTTTGAATTGCTCGACGCACGTTTCGCTAACCACGTTAGCATCATCAGGAGATGATTTGATCTAGATGATTAAATTTAATCAGATTAAATCATCTCCTGATGATGCTAACATGGTTAGATGATTTAATCTGATTAGATTTAATCTTCTAGATTAAATCATCTCCTGATGATGCTAACATGGTTAGCAAAACGTGCGTGAGCAGTTCCAAAAAGTGTTTTGGTGTTTAGTGGTAAATCTCTTCAAGTTTACGTGGTCCTTATTAGGTGTTTTTATACGAGTATAGTAGAAAAATTAAGATGAGCTTCAATATAGCAATAGCAATACAGCAATAGTCGCCCAATATAGTTGGGTTCCAGCGCCACTTGTATCTCGCTTCCATCGTGCTGATGTTCTGGTGAAACCCATCTCTGCTTGTTCGTCGTTTACTGCACCCAAATTTTCCGGAATAAAAATCAAATGCGAGTGTAGAAAATGCATTTTTATGGACAAGCGATTCTAGTATTTCATAGGCTTTCAAGAATTCATCTATGAGGTTTTTATAATGTTCATCTTTCTTATGGCCCAGAAATCCTTTCACTACACTTACAAAACCCTTCCAAGCTTCCAATTCCTTTTCATTTCACGGAAATCACGTGGAAGCTTGTTATTAGAGGTCCAATAAATATGCCTTTTTTTAGTTTTACATAACTTAATGGAAGGAAATATTTCTTTTAGGAACTTGAAACCATTACCTTCTTTGTCCAGACCTTTGACAAAGATTTTCATTAGTCTAAGCATAATATGGAGAGGCGGAAGAAGCACTTTTTTGGATTAACAAGGGGGCATATTTTATGTTTGAAATATCAGATTCAAAAGAGGTTATATGAGGCCAATCTTTCTTGATGCAATGTTTTTTTGTTGTCCTGCTGTCCCATAAACACAAAAAACATTAATAATTTGTACTAAAGTACTTCTTACCTTTGTACTTCAAACTCAAGTACAAATAATTTCAATGATGCCATGATACAAAAGAAGAAGCAGATGCTTGAAAATGGGATGTCCTACGCCTTTCCTGTGAAAAGGTGTTTTAGTAACTACCTAAACGAAACGCGAAAAGAGCATTCTCATTAATGTTAAAAAAATCATGTTGATCCATTTAATATACACCTTAACAGCATGTTCTTTCAACAATATGGCGCCATGTGTCATACGGCGAGGGAAGCTTTGGATTTGTTACGGACATGTTTCCCTGACTGCGCCATTTCTCGAAATGGTGATATTCAGTGGGCTGCAAGATCATGCGATCTAACCCCCCTCCCCCTCGACTTTTTCCTGTGGGACTTCCTCAAATAGTCAAGGGGGACATTTGGAGAATATTATTTTTAAAATATAACTGCCATGTCTCTACTTTTTGATAAAACCAACAAGCGTATTATTTTTCTAAAATGAATGATTTTATTTAAAAACGAAACCCCGAAAAGTACCTATTAGGACACTCTTTACGTTACGTACACAGCATGTACAATGTAGTCTTTCACTTTGTTGATTTTTAATATGGTAAATCAAGTGGTACTTTTTGTTTGAGTTTACGAACTTTCTGATTGTTGTCGAGCTAATTTATTTCTAGAGCATTTGGGTGTCTTTCTAAGCATCACATCATTTATGGAGGGTACTTCCAAGTCGTGGCGAATGTCAGCGTTACTTATGAAGTAACGATCATCAACAATAGCGCGTGGTACTTTGAACTGAAATATTTCCAAAATTGCAGGATTGCACTGGTTTTGGTTTGCAATTGGATTGGTTGGTTGGATTGATTGGATATTGCATTGGTTTTGGTAGCGATGCTCCAGAGCTCAATGCCATATATCCATACTGGTTTATTGATGGAGTTATATGCCAACAGCTTATTTCTAATGGTAAGCTGAGATTTGCGACCTGAGACAATATTGCTTACGGAAAATGGAGTCCAGTTGTTTCCGTTTTTCCAATGCGGTCTCCATATCAGGCGTTTATTGAGATGAAATCCTAAGTATCTGATGCTACCTACGGTAAGGAAAGTGATGTTATAGATAGTGATGGGCGTGGATTTACTGTGGTTTGTAAATGTAATGTGTGACGTTCTGCTTTCATTAAGTTTTATTCCCAACTACTGAATTCTCATCATCCAAATTTTTCTAAAGATGACGGCCAGCTGTTGTAGGATCTTGATGAATTGAGAGGATTGTCGTGTTGTTTGCGAAACTGGCTGTGTGGGTATTGTTGTCTGTTGGCATATCTTGAATGAAGATTTAAAATAATATTGGACCGAGGACGCTGCCTTGAGAAACTCCCGATATTATGGAGTATAGATCCGTAATTTTATCTTTATATCTTACTTTAAAATATTTTTCATTTAAGTACAAGTGCAAAACTGAGTACATTTCATGTTTTTTTTTCAGTTTGTGGAGTAGACAGAGCAGAGCAATCTTTATCGAAACCTTGGCTTACGTCAATGAAATACTGTTGAGCAGTACCTTTTTTCTTCGAAGGTGTCCTGTATTAAATCAACAATACGGTGCACTTGTTTAACAGTGGAATTACTTTTTTTAAAACCAAACTGATGCTCGGGTATTAGTTTTTTTTACAGATATGATATCCAGCAGTCGGGTTGCAATTCATTTTTCCATAACTTTAATGAGTAAGGGTAAAAAGCCTAGTCCGTAGAAACTTAAATCATTCGGTGGTGTACCCTGTTTGTGGATTAGAATAATCGCTGTAACTTTCCGTTATGCTGAGCAGTATTGCAATCTTAGGACAGCATTAAATAGATAGAAGAGCATAACTATTTCTTTAAAGGATAGTTCTTTCAAGATTCGTTCAAGGGCTTTCTTAGGGTTTAGTTCCTGTACAATTATGTTTAGGACTTCTCTCGGTATATTTAAGTTAATCTTGAGTATTGTAACTCGAAGAGATCTACCAATAAAGCCCAAATCCCTATTTTTAACTCCTGGACTTGCGTTTCGCTAACCATGCTAGCATCATCAGGGTGTGATTCAATCTAATTCTAAATCTAACCTATGTTCCATTTATGACAATGGTATTTAATGAAGCTTGTAAAAATAATTTACCGTGGACTTAACCAAGCGTTATAAAGTTAATTAAAATAGTTTGCTGAATGGAATAAGTAATTTATCCCGGTTCATGTTTTTCTTACATTTTATTATTTGAATGCTGTCATATACATCCCAGGTCATGTTATTATTTATACTTTTCACAAGTCTTAATTTACTTATATTTATATTATGATCATACAACATTTATACAAGCTGCGTCTCACAAACACAAATATTTATTTTTTAGCAAAAATCGTTATGTTTATTAAAAATAGTGTCCTGCGCGTCAATACAATGTTTTGCACCGTCAGTTAGGTTGACAAATTAATTTTTAAGCTCGGCCAAAGATATGTCCTTCAGAATGGCGGTCGAAACCTTTTGAATAGCTTCAATGTCGACATAATGCTGTTCTTTCATTGGCAAAGAAAAATTTTCAAAGAGGTAGAAATGGCAGGGAGTCAAATCATTCGAGTATGGTAAATGATTGACGGTTAACATGCCATTTTTGGTCAAAAGATCAATCATGAGCGTCGAGCGCATGCTGCCTTGTTGACGGAATTGTGGGCACACACGACGAATACGCGACAACAGACGCTTAATAACACCAAGATAAAATACATCATTGATCGTTTGGCTAGATGGAATGAACTCCTTTTTCACAATTTCCTCCGAATCATGATTTTTGACTTTTCGAGACGGCCTTATCTCGGATTTGGCTCGCTCGGGTGCTTCCATTCGGCACAATTTACGCTTGGTTTCTGGATTATATTGAAAACACCACGTCTTTTCGCCAGTAACAATGTTGAACTTGAAGTTTTCGTTCTTTTTCGACTCTTTAATCAATCAAGTCCTTGCAATGTTGGATTTGGAGCAATTTTTAGTCGTCAATCAATTTGTGTGGAACAAAGCGTGCACAAACCTTCCGAAGTCACAAATGATCCATCAAAATGCGATGAATTGAATCTTTGAACATGTTCAATTCCTTTTCCATGCATCGTAATAAAAATTTTCACTGATTTTTATAAATTTACGCACAATTTCAATGTTACTTTGATTAACAACGGAATTTTTCGGACCAGGATGTTCGTGGTCCTTGATGTCTTCACGACCTACTTTACATCGTTTAAACCACTCGTGGATTCTACCACAGGATAAATAAACCTCACCATATACTTGTTTTATTAATTGAAATGTTTCGGTGAATATTTTACCAAGTTTAAAATAAAACTTAATATTCGCTTTTGTATATTTGTTCAATGTTCATTTTACGACCGATTGTATGAATATCATGAAATGTTTGTGTGTTTGCCTTACTTCCGATAATATTGTTTTTATTGTTAATATAGTATTAGTATTAATATGTATTTACACTAGAACACAGTACTCCAGTACACTTATTCAACACTTATTATTGATCAAAGCAAACCAAAACGGCTCAAATCTACTATTCCACATCTAAGTTGTTGACACCAACTACCAAAATTCCAAAGCAATGCGTCATCTTTGATTCTTCAATATAGCCGTTTCCGTCCCCATTTATATGTGCATAAAGGTACGCAAGGCTCGTTCCTGTTAGTTGTATATTCAAAGGGTTGAACCAATCCAAATGTATTTAAATAAAAGGACTATAATATTATGTGGAAATATCCACTATAGCTCAATCAGGAAATAATGATTGTACGTCATCAAAATCTATGATGCACTCACGTTACAATGTTGCCACATCAATACCAAAATACCCAGACTTTGGCTTTTGTATGATCGATAAAACTGTAAATGAAAAAGTAAAACGAACAGTTTTTTCTTTAAAAGTTTTAATCGAAAATCTGTTTCGAAACTTCTGCTTGTGAACATGGCTTTTCATTTAGTTCACACAAAGTTTAATTATTCACTATCAATATAATACCTTTCAGCATCTGAACCGCTGTTCAAGTGAATTATTACTGGATTAACTTCTAGTCTATCAAATACTCTTTCGCGATTCGACCATCTTTCAATCACTTCTTCTGTTTGTTTGATGCTGTTCATCCAGATCTGTAGTGTAACTGTTGACAAAACTTCTTTCCACATATCCAAAAAAAAAACAATCATTCTTGCATCTCGACCTATATGACGACTGTAATCATTTTTGGCCACTCCCATATCAATTCTATATGATTGAATATGCAATGATAAAGGGGTAGACGTAACACTCTGTGGCCATACTCTTCAACCATATAATCTGCCACATATTCTTTCTTAGGCTTGTTCCTAAAAAAAACATTATGAAGCATAAACCTGTCCCTTTAATTACCGCTAATCGAATAACGATTTGTAGCAGTTCACTTTTCAACATAGTGTTTTCAAAAGGAAGATTATGCTTCGTCAGCCATTCTGCAATTTTTGGGTTTGTCCATGCACTAGTTGAAGGTTTATCCATCAGTGTACTGTGATATGGGGTATTTTCCATGACAATAACTGATGGCTCCTCCAAGATTTTCAACAGCTGGTTTTCAAACCAAAACCAGCTGTTGTGAAACCAGAAAGTTATCTTGATTCATTTCTCCATGATATTCGCCTTTTGTTTTAGAAGAGAATACTAATTCGGCCTTTGGAATTAAACCATTCTTGTTCCCTGCATGAATAACAATATATCTGCAATAACATGTTATTATTGACACGTCTTAAAACAACTGTTCATGATAACATGACTTTAATGGCTGCTAAGTATTAGATATAGTCACCTTTTTCCATCAAATTTTGTAGTCTTTACACTCCTCTTGTTATCATCTTGACATGAGTGACTCAAGGTCCCATTTTGAAATATCCATGTTTTGTCCAAATAAGCAAAATCAAACAGAGATTCGTTGATATTTTGATACATCTTGAAAAATTGGATTCGTTTAAAGGCAATATCTGGAAGTGCCATCAGGCCCCTACGTGGATTATCCTTACTTCATTTGAAACCAATTTCTTTTAGTGTATGTGTATGAAGCGAAGTTTTACATCCATCAAAGAGCTGTATGTTGTTTAGTTTGTCATGAATACTTTCAAAATTAACCGTTTGTTCTGAAATAGTTCAATAAAATTACTCGCTTTTTTCATATATTTCATTTATTTGATTGCGAATTGAGCCCAGATCAAGATGATCTAGATTAGTTAGTCGTTTTGGATGTAGAAGTTTTTTCTTCGAACTGTACCAATATTAGTATATAATGCAGCTGAAACTCGCTAAAAAAATTCCAATTAACGATGATACCTACTAAGTTATTAATGCATACCTCTCTCATAACGTTTAATGGCAAAAGACAAGACAAGTGACGAGACAAGTTGCTTACACCGGCTGCTTAACGGTTTTGGCATTTTTTTGTAATTGTAATCGCAAATTTTTTACTACAGAACTCACAAAAACAGAAACTAAACCAGAAATAGCTAAAACAGTAAAGAATACAGTAAAAATACTTCAAAACGTTTGAAGGCACAACTCAAAAACGATCAGAACACGAAAATGACAGATTCGACGAAGAAAGTTGTGTTAGGCCGGCATCACTGCCCAGAACCACAAACCTAGATATTATCTTGACAGTGAATTCACAGAATGTGATCCACCAGATCACCATATTTTTATCCTATTCTAATAGAGTTAGAGAAAGAAGGAGAGTGTTTCGAACTTGAAATGATTTTTTCTTTCTTATGTATTTAAATTGGCAATAGATTTATCTAGATTGATGACGTGCAACCATTATTTCCCTGAATCAGATATATATTAGAAAATAGTATGACAATTATTTCGACACACTGCGTGCTTTAGATACGAAGCAGTATAGTTCATATGTACATTGCAATGTTATCTGAAGATGGCACTGTCTGTCGAAACAATGGTCATACTATTCTCTAATATAGTGCAAGTTTAGATATACAGATATACAAGTATAGATTTTATTGATGCCAACAAAAATTCCCCACGTTAGATATGGAAGAAACGAAAAATCTTGTGTTGCTCAACATGTACTCTACCATGACTATAATATAAATATTAGTAACTTACAACTTTTAAAAGTATAAATACTAATAGAGCTTTGGATGCATATGAGAGCATTCGAAAAGCAAAATGTAAGGAAACCACGAACCCGGATAAAGGACTTATTCCATTCAATTAACTTTTTGAGTTATTAATATAACATTTGGATAACTTCACGGTTTATGATTTTTACACACTTCATTATATACGGTGTCATATAAATAGAACATAGTTTTTTAGAATTAGATTGAATAATCTCCTGGTGATGCTAACGTGATTAGCAAAACACATGTCGAGAAGAGAAAAAAAAATGGTGCTTGTTAAAACTTCTGTTCAAACTTCATTAATCTGATAAAAACAAAGGCAATCATTAAACATTCACCGATCTCAGAAGAAAAAAGAATATTGTATATTCCATTTCATTCTAAAATTTATGTTTATTCACCACAAGGAATATCACTGTGGTTAAAGTAATTTGCCGTCTTGCTTAATAGCGATAATTTATGAACCGTTTCTTTTTCTCTTTATGATATTTTCGTACATGTTGGTTTTTATCGAGCCCGGTCTGATAAAATTACTATGCTGAGATCTACAATTTATTTTGTTTGGTACGTAAAAATATTGTTATTGAAAAATCTTGAACTTTTGGTTTTTGTTGATAAAGCTTGTCTGGAATTATTTTATCGAATTATGTTATTATAGTTAATATTTTTTAAAGTTACTAGTTTGTATCGATACAGGATAATTCTAAAGATGGCTATTTACTTTTTCTTCGTATGTTTTTTAGCTTCTTACACTTTTTTAAGATTTTTTCACTGAGTTATATTATAATATTTTATTACGCGTATATAATAAGGGGTTGTTTGGAAAGTTCGTAGAGATTTTCTTAAGAGAACCGCAGCTAGTTTATGTAAATATGTATTTAGCTTATTATATAATTGCCATTATTATTAACAGATTTTTGCCAACGTAGTGGTAGGTTGATAGTGTTTTTTTGCATATATGTGCAAATATGCATATATGATAGTGCATATATGCCAAAATTAGCATATCTCGTTAAAAATTGTCAACGGGTTGTTTTTTACTTGTTCCGTTTTCAAAATTTTCCCTTTAAATAATTTTGGAGGTAACGAAATAGTTGGAAATTCAAGGGTGTGATGTCCGATGAGTAAGATGAATGGCGCAAGGAATCCCAATTGAATCCCAATAATTTTTGCCATGTACTGATTGAAATGTACGTCATGCATTGTCATGAAACACGACGCCTTTCCTGTTTTATAATTCTGGTCGTTTTTCTTTAATTGCTGCCTTTTGCCGATCTAATTATGAACAGTAGAGGTCGGTGTTGATGGTTCGGTTGCGTGGAAAAAGCTCACACTACATGAATATTCATTCCAACACCACCAAATGCAAATTATAATTTTATTCAGATGAAGGCTGTCTTTCGCTGTACTTAAAACGACCGACGCTGACAACCTCCATGATTTTTTTTATTGCACGTTGTTGTACACAGTCCACCGTTCATCACCAGTGACTATCCGCTTCAAAAATGAAATATCAGATTAATTTTTCAGCAAAAGATAGCACGAAGAGATTCGGTCAAGCTGATAATCCTTCTCCTTCGTGTGTGACCCGCACATCGTATCGGCAGGCATACCCATTTTTTTTTCAGATGATCAAAAACGGTTGATTTCCTTATACTTGACTCATCTGCTATCTCACAGACCGTGGTGTGTGGATCTTTGGCTATTATGATCTTTATTTCCTCGACATTAGTGCTTGAAGGATGACCAGAACAATGCCGGTCTTTCAGGCCAAAATCTCCACCCCGAACCGATCAAACTACTTGTGCACCGTAGTCTCCCCAACAAAACCCTCTCCGTAAATGATAAAATATACGAGATATTGTAAGTTATTCCCAAGTTGAATAAAGCCATTTTAATTCGATCTCAATATTTTTTATTATAATTTGTGGAGAAAATGCATTTTTTTTCGACATTGCCAAAGTCATATGTTTCTGCTTTCAATTTAGCCTCCGAATCATTGAGAAGCCTTTCCGAAACCTTCGATCAGTAAGTACTATACAGAGGAACAAATCAACATGTTTTTGCTTATAACTCTTCTCAGTGGTCCTGCATTTGGTGCATGTTGAAGTCACTGTAGCAAATATAAAATGCAAAATTATAGTTCATCGGTCATATTTTTAATTTCTTTGGTGGTAAAAAACCTTTTTTGCTGAAATGGACCAGATGTTACGATACCTCCATTTTAACTTTCTGTTTTATCCAATTTCTAATAAACGCAAACAGAATTGCTTGTTAAAATTATTAAATCTGAAGCTTTATCTACAGCTATGTTATTAAAAAACGAACCCAATTTTTTTTTACGTTCAATTAAATGCTGATATGTTTGGGACAATAATTCGTAAATCTTCATACTCGCCCCTGTTCACAGTATGGACATTATCTATTGAATTTTCGTTAGATTTTTCCAGCACCAGCGGTTTAAATTTTATGCCACTTTTAACTATTTATCTTCATTTGGAGTCTCCATTGAACAGTATCCATAGTCCACAGTATCCATAGTCAACAGTCTCCATAGAACAGTATGTACTAGGCTAATTGAAAAGTTCGCGGAGCGGAATTGGCAAAACAAGTGTATAGTTGAAAAAATTACTTTATTCTTCTATATATGCTCCCTTAAGCTCAATACATTTTTTCCAGTGGTTCTCCAATTAATTTATTCGATCTCTGAAGTGATTTTCTGGAAGTCGTTCAAAATACTCATCTACGATTCATAAGATGAAAGTAAGAGGGGGTCAGATCTGGTGAATATGATGGATGCTCCAAAAATTCGTAGTGTAGGTCCTTCAATTTGGTCATTGCAAGAACATCTCTATGAGCCGGTGCATTGTCTTAATGAAAAATGATTTGTTCTATGCTAAACCATGTCTTTTCTCACGCATTTGTGCATCCAATTGGCCCAAAAGGTTTGAATAATACTAGCCTATTAATGTTCTACTGGTTTAAAGGTAATCAATTAATAAAATGCCTTTTGCATCTCAAAAAATTGATGCCATAACCTTTTTGGTCGATTTTGACCTCTTCTCTCTTTTGAAAAAGTTCCAAATGTTGATTAGAAAGTTTTACTCGAAGTCGTTTTGATCGTATTTAACAAATGCTGCACCCAACTTGCAAAAAGCTTTCTCAAGCCCAAAGCCTTTTTCAAAATGGCACGAAGTCAGTTGTCTCACCCATAACCATGATAATGCATGGAATTAATTATTTGTTCAACAGTTGCACTTATTGGACTTCCAGAACGAGGATCATCATCCAGGCTTGTACGACCACGTTGCCCACTTACAAACCATTGTTTTTGAAGGGGCAGACTCCCCTAATACAATTACCATTTCACTATGAGACTCAATTGCCTTTAAACCTTTTTTTACAAAGAATTTAATCACTGCACGATTTTCAATATTTTCCATTTTAAAAATAACACTGACACGTTTAAACTGCTGTTCTTGTACAAATGAATTGACCGATCGGCTTGAAACTTTACATATGTTCATATGCAGGATGAAACTTCAAAATGTAGTAGATTATATAGGTCTTTTACTACTTCAATTAGTCTAGTAAGTATAATCCGTAAAACGTTTGGTTGACGTTTTCTTTTACCTTCAAAAACTTCAAGTTACCAAATCCATAACATGTGCTTATCCAATGTTTCTATCAATTTTCAGTCGATAAAAGTTGTTAAGGCTGTAGTGAATAAGTTAAAAAGAAAGAAAGTCCACATATATCCCTTTGTTATTTCAGTCTTAGAAAGAGATAGCTGTGATCGTGGCATTGCTTACTTACTCAGGAAACACCTGAGAGTTCTCAAGAGCACAATGAAACGTCATCAAAGACAGAAAATTGGGATAATGGAGATAATGAAGTTCTCAGTGAGATAAATTGTTTGCCAATAGATGTTCTCGTGGGTAGAGGGCGGCTTGCCAGGCTGGATGACCATCGTCTAGTTTGAAAAGGCTGTAACCGACCAACCGAAGGCGAATTCCAGTATCAGAATTCCAGCATTGCTAAGAAAAGTAGACTTATTATCTCCTTGGCAACTACAATACCTTGAAGGAAACAATCTAGAATTAAAAAAAATATAAAAAAGCAGTTTCATTACTCTATCTACGCATCTCGCATCAGGTTTCGTAGCAACAGTTGTTTTCCGGGCTCGGACTCTTAAGCCCATGTCCAACCGATCTGTCCTGGATGATCGGAGACTCTTCTGGGGGGGTTATCTTAGCCGACAGGTTTCGCCTTGTTGGCGCTGGTTTTTTTTTTATTAATATTTTTTAATGAACAAGTTGTGAATAAGGCAATCTGAATTTGTTTTTGTTACAGAACTACTGTTGAATAAACAAAAGAAGAACCAAGTGAAACCAGACATATCCGGGAGTATTGTATACGCACTGGAATGTGAACTACACGGGTATGTATTATTATAATTAATTTTTTAAAATATGTTTAATTGGCCATCAGCTCCATTTTTTTTTTATACATCGTAAATTAGGTTTTTAGTGCATTATTTTAAAATGTGGATAACACTAAGCGAACGAGACAAGTTGTTTACATTTAACAACGAATTCTCGCAAGAAATCGTACATACGCAAAATATAATGTATCACGAATTTGAGATATGTATGATATGTTGATAATTATTAAAAAGTCGACATTCTAAATATATTTTCGATTACATATTTATATACTTTATTACGTCGACTGTTTTTATTTTTGATATAAAAATATTATTCTGTTAACATATCCAATGCCGATTCTTTGTTTCTTTAAATATTTTCATAGATTAAGACTATACGTAGTTCTGCTATAAGTTATTTTGCACGTACGTAAGTGTATTTTTATATAGAGCCTTCCTTAAATTCGCAAACCAACGTGACCTATAAATGTGACACTCAACACGACAAATTAGTGATTATTAAGGGCGAAAGAGGTATTGGACGGCGTATTTTTAGCGGTTTTCATATTTTCACATAAGGAATATATATTTTTTATTCATATCTTGGGGTCATTTTATAAATATATTCAAGAGTATATTCTGAAATGTTCAAACATTTTCTTCGAAAAATAACGGAGATATCAGCTGCCGCGCATTGTAAGTCGCCATGCGGCTGTGCAATTTGTATACATCCTGGAGGTCACAATTTTCATCAGAAATCAATTTTTCAACAAATTTACTTTTATTATAAGTGTTTTTTTTTATTTAAACCACACTTCCCGCAAAAAAATCGAAAATTTATATTTTTTTCGGGAATGTGAAAATTTAGTATGATTTTTTACATTTTTTGTACTCATTTTTGCAATAAAAAATAGTTAAAATAAAGGTATTGTATTATTGTTTAGGATTGAGGTTCAAATAAAGCGTATTTATATAAAAAAAAACTGTGTGCTGAGTTTGATAACGATTGGTCAAAAACTGTAGGAGCTAGAGTGTACACAAATTCGAAAAAAGTAATTTCGAGAAAAACGCGTTTGAAAATAAGAGTGGCAGTAAAGGAAAATTTTAGATAGTACTGTATCAATTTAACGTTCTTCTTTCTTTTATCAATTTAACGTTTTTGCTAAGGTTCTTCTTTCTTTGCAATACCTTTCAGATCATTCATGAATGACTACCTGCTCAACCACTCTGTACTACATGCCACGCGGTCCAACCGTTCGACCGAGGGACACTCACTCAAACGCTTATAACTTTTAAACGGCTTGGAATTTTGTTTTGAAATTTTCAGAATATATTTTTGAATAGTTCTAAAATCGATTTATAAAAGAAGAAAAATGGATTTTTTTAATCCTCTACACCTATTTCCCCCCTGAGTACGAAATAACTAATTTTCCTGAACTATAAAATACGTTTATTGTTTTTTTTTCGGTTTTTATAAATAATCGTTTCCCTTGAATTATTAACACCTGCTTCTCTTCATTTTCTTTCCAGGATATCTGCTCCAATTACTTTCGCTATCATTACATTTCACAAGTCTTGCATTATTTTGAACCTAAAATACAAAAAAATTAAAATAACTCCATTGGAGCAGATGCCTTGGAAGGGAAAAGAAGAAGAGAAGAGTGTGCTTAGATTAGGAAAATATTTCGAAATTTAGATTACGGAAAATATGGTTGATGAAATGCAAACTTATGAAGCATAGAAATCTGGATTAATAGAATGCTTGGAATCTCGATGACAGATCTAAGGGAAATTTTAGTCATAAGTTCCTAGTTTTAAATAAAATCACCTGTCACCTGGATTGCAGGATTAAATGAAGGAAACTATACAGAATGAATTAATTTAATGCATGAAAAACAAACAGGAGTTGAATATATGTATATGTTATTTTAATTTTTAGTTCGGCCAGAATTCAAATATGTCAGGCTTATTCGAAATGTCCCTTTGTTTTCTTGTAGTTCCTCAAACGGTCCGTTCCGGATTGAAGCTGATATTTTCACCAAATTGACTTTTATAGTCTCGATTTTGCGGTGAGTTCTAGAGCAGGCCTTCTATTCTAGAACGTTTCGTAGCCGATAGTCCAGGGAATTGAGATTCGTACTTTCTGAGGGCCATTTTAAGTGTATGTATTTGTGTAATCTCCTTCTACACTGACTCTAGCTGTTTATTATTGCATTAAATCCCTATTATCCTCAAATCTTGCTTATTTATTTGCTTTGACTGCCACTGCTAGCGCATTTTCACTGTTAGGGACATAATAGGGGTTTTGAATAAAAAATAATAATCGATTTTTGTAGTTTATTTTAAAATTTTATCATGCATAATATTGATAGCCGATGCGAAAAACTTTTTAAAAATATTTCACAATTAATTATAAAGGAATTAAAATTTTAATAATTAAAAAAAAACGTGACTATGAACGCGCCGCGATTGACTGCCATGTTTGTGACGTCATAAAGTAAAGTGTTTTCACGTCAGTACTGTCAACGACTTCTATCTGTATAGATACTGTCAAAATTATTGTTGGTTAAGTGCAAAATAAAATATTATTTGTTACTAATTTAGTTCAGTAATGTGTGACAAAGGGTTCATAAAGGCAAATTCTGATAATATACCTGCTGTGGATATTTTTACGGTTACAGATTTTCTCAAAAATGACACTCGATTCAATTCAGCTAAAGTTCGAGGTGCTAAAACATCTATGTGAGTTAAAAAATAATAATAATAATGTAAATGTAAATATGTAAGAAAAAATAAGTAGAAATATTTCTATTAAATATAATTAAACTATTTCTAGGGTGTCATTGAGAAAGTCATGGTGACAAGGCTATAGGTTTTGTCCAATTTAACGGCAATTTCCATGGTAAAAGGATGTCCAGAATATAAAGATCGGAGTAAAGCTTAAAATATACATATAATGCTCATACATATAATGCTTATAAAAAACAAAACACTTACATACTGTTTAAATCACTGATTTTATTTCAATAAAAAATACACATAATAAAATATCCCTCAACTAGGATAATATTGATAATACATTACAGTAGATTAGAATATGTAAACTACATTTATAATTAATTCAGAATAAAAACAATCACTACCGAAAATTATATACATATTTGTTTGATTGCATAATAATTTGATTACTTTCATTGAAGTTTGCAATACTTTTAAACCAACATCGATTCTTCAAATCACCACAATCACCCTAAACTCTATTAACAATATTTTCAAAAAAAAATTCACCCGCACTACATTATTGCTTTAGTTAAAGTTTTCAGTATTTTTAAAACGATGGCGAATTTTCGCCTTACATATGTTACAAACCACCATATTAGACTCTTGATTTAATAATATTTGCAAATATAAATAAATCTGCAAATACCAAAAATCTATATCAAAATCCTGAAAAATACCAAATATTTTAACTGTTTTGTTTTATTTAAAATAGAAATATACCATTTTCTAAATTTCTTGTTTTGATAGTAGGTTTGCTTTTATATTTTTTTGCATACTCTTTCAGTTGTTTGTTTTGATTCCATGGAAAACTGCTTTGCCAGTCCTTAATTTAACTAATTGATGTTCATCTAACTGATGACACAAATTTCTGTACACTTCGATCATCTACAAATTAGATTATTCGCACTTTCTTGAATATTATTGTTCGTTTCCTACAAAATAGACGCTCCTGTAGAGCTTTCTCATTGATACTACCCTCGGTAGTGTTGCTACATGTAGATTCTTTGCGGCCACGCAGGAATATTTCTTCTTGTAAATTTGGCAAGTTAATTTGTTTTCCCGATATGAATTAAATAATATAAATAAAATTTATAAAAACGAATGCAAAAAACAAAAGGAACCCTAATCTAATTTCAATATTTCATTGTGAACTCTTACCTTTGAGCCTCCATATCTTAAGTAAAAAAATATATGAGTATAAAAGTATGAGTAAAAAAATATATGAGTATAACGTCGAAAACAGCATCGAAAGCCTAAATAACAATTAAAAGCAAGTATATTTTCGAATCGCTAGCAAACCAACAAATACAGTCAAAGATCTATACCTATAAAACAATGATTAAGATCGATAAATTGTTTTATTTGCCCGAGACTCCGAATTGTCCCGAGCCGATCCGATATTGGCGGTATTGGCCTTCGTTACTATTGTGAGTTCACATACGTTGGGGTTTTTTTCAGGAACTGTCGGCGCGTCATCGGCAATAGGTTTAAAAAATTATTTTCAATTTGACATAACTTTTTATTTATAAGGAAAAAAATTAAAATAATAATTTGTTAGTTTTGTTATAAAATTTATATTATTTATGACATTTATGAGAAAAAAAATGTTTAAAAGCCCAAATTATGGGATCACTAATTTTTTATATATTAAGTGCATCTTTTATCCTCTTCTCTTCAGTGTTCTATATTATATTATATCCTTAAAAATGATAACGAAGGTCTCTCCGGCATCCAATGGACCGTCAATTCTAGCTTGATGGGTCTTGAATACGCGGATGACATATGGCTTATGTCGCATCAATACAACTATATGGTCCATATATTAAACAGACTTGTAACGGACTTGTAACGTAGTGGTTAGAATCAACACTAAAAAATTTTCCCCTTTAATCCTCAGTGAATCATCCAAAGAAGATGTGGAGAACTTTACGTATTTGGATAGCATTCTCTCAAAGAATGGAGGTAGACATCATAATATCAGAAGCAGAATATAAAAAGCCTAAGGAGCTTTTAAAGCTCTTGCACGTATGTGGAGATCAACACACTAATCGACGCAAACAAAACTCCGTCTATTTAACATCAGCATTAGGGCTCCGCATCCTCCTTATTCACCAAATTTGATACCTTATGACTTTGTTCTTTTCCCAAGTTTGAAAATGGACTTCGAAGGGCACCATTTTGGGACGTTGGAAAACATTCAAAAGGTCGTAATCGTCGAGCTGAAGATGGTTTCAGTAGGTATTCCAAACGTCTTCAGCGCTGTGTGGCTTCCTAAAGCAACCCCTTTGAAGGAGGCAATATAGAATTTTATTTTCAATTGAATAAAGAAATTATTAAAAATTTGTTTCGTTACTCTACATTCCTCGTTTCAGGTTTTCTATTAACAGTAGTTTTCTGGGGGTGGTACTCATAGGTCCACGTCCACATTTCACTCGTTTAGTTAATTTTTTTTCTGCTGCAGAACGACAATTATTCATTAGAACTAGTAGATCTGTCCTGGTATCACTAAGGGACATATTAAACTGAAAAAATCTCGCTCGATTTTAGTTTTATGTGAATCTAATGCATAACAACAGTAACATATCCATCCACAAGAAAAAAGGAAAGAACGCGAGTTATGTATCACATTTGCCTCTCCGTATTGTACGGGTTCATCAAACCCACAATTTAGAACGGGGCAACGAAATGTCAGTAACATGCAAGTATGTCTCTGCAGCCGAACACGACACCGCGGAACATTGCGTTGTCGAAATTCAATATTTCCTCAAATAACTATCTAGTCGACTGTTGGTCGTACGCTTTTTTTATCATGGGAATGTAAGGAAAGCCTAGTGCGACCGTTCGCAATTTGAAGTATCATCAAATTGCTTTCACCATCAGCGAATTTAGTCGAAATAATTGCAACTGAAGTATGTTGAAGTGAAATATGTTATTGAGCATAATTCGGTTTTTCATTAAATATCGATTTTATAGTGATGTAAAATGTCCTTCCCTATCACCAAGTTATACAATGATTAAAAATGAAGGTGACTTTTTTAAACTAAAACGAACTATTTATTTATTGATGCGAATTTATGTCGTGTCATCGACATGCCTTAACTTAGTTATTTTAACACCACTAGTCCAATTCTCAAAAGCTATACGCATGATATACTCACCATAAATGTTAAATAGAATTGGCGACAGAATGAATCTTTGTTTTGTTTTTTTACTGACGCAAAACTTATCGGATGTTCGATCTTCAATTTTCACCACTGCACTGCCTTTTTGGTGTAGATGATAAATTAAGCCACTCAGGTGATCTGATAGTCCCATTTTCTGCTGAATTTGTCATAATTTCTGCTATTTTATGCTGTCAAACGCCTACCGATAATCAAGGAAACAAAGGTATAGAGGACGGTTAACTTCTTTGCCTTATTCGATTACATAGGTCGACATTATTTTTGTAACATTGATGAGAATACCCTTTTTGTGTTTTGTTTAGGTAGTTATTGAAACACCTTTTCACAGAAATGGCCTAGCACGTCCAATTTTCAAGGACCTGCTTCTCCTTTATATCATAGGCTAATTGAAATTATTTGTTGGACTTTGAACTGGACAGTGTAAGAATTACCACAAGACCGTAGAAGGGGTATTTCCACAGTACTCTATGACAGTAATGTCTTTGCATAGATTTAATACGTTTTACATGTTTATATTAAATACATATTAGATTGTAAAAATATGTCGTCTTCTTTTTTCCTCTATCTCCGACCCCCTGTAACAGAAAAAAACTGCACTTGTTACAATAATTAGTTTATTATTTTCGGATTTACGACTATAAAATACTTTATATAGATAGAGTAGAGCGGGGCTAGTTGGGCAACTTTTCGCTTGATCTCCCATAACTTTAAAAAAATTCATCGGATTTAATTGATTCTTAATCTGTTAGGTTTGTAATTTACTCTTCTCCAAAACATCTAGCGGTGTAAAATCAATCCGAGTACACGTTTAAAAGTTATTGCCGGAAATGCGAGGGAGCGCCAAGTTGCTCAATGTGCTCAATAGTGGGGCTAGGTGAGCATGGATATGGAGCTAGTTGAGCAGTGGCTAAAATGGACTTGATGACTGTATAGAATGATCTGAATACGAAATAATTGTAATCAACAAGGGAATATTTGTTTATTATGATTATTACATACTCATATTGTTATTATATCTCTGAAAAAATAAAATGAAAATCAAACAAAATTAAATATTTCCAATCTTTGGATTATTATTACACTTTTTATATTTAAAATTATATATTTAAGAATAATAATAACGCAAATAAATATTAAATTAAAGTAGTATATTTAATTATGAGATCAATAATATTGCTAGAGGATAAATAATCCCAAATTATTAATGATCTTTGTCTCTATCACAATTAATACAAACATAGGTTAGACCAACGTTTGGTACACATTTAATATGGGACCATTGTTTACAAATCTGATACTGAATCCAGTTTTCTCCAGGTACGCTCTCAGAACCTCACATATTGCTCATAACAAACCAGACAAGAGAAGCGTACTCGTCCTCTTCTCAATTTGATTGAAACATTTCGATCCTAAAATGTAATAATAATCATTAATACAATTACCAATATAAGTAATTTTAATTAGTAAAGTAGTTTTGGGCTTAGAGGCGCATCAGCAACTGCGAAGGCTATTTAGCGACTGGACCTACAGCTTAACGTGGGTTCCGAACCACGGATGTCAGCTACCGAAAACTCCAGTCAGCCCTCCCCCCCTCCTTGTGCTACCAACCCTTGGTTTTGTGTTTAACCGAAAGTATGTCGAGAAGCCTACCGACTAGCGAGTGACCAACGTAGAAAACCTCTCAGAAGGCATTCGGCCTTACCCAGCCTTGAACTGTCGTGACTGAAGGGTGATTCCTTTTTATTTTTATTTTACACTCTTACCTTTAGAAAAACTTTATTTGCCTGGTACGGGATTTGAACCCGCTCCACATTTAATTAGTAAACTTTGTATAAAATTATCACATGCACAAATTAATTGATGGTTATTAAATTATTAAAGAAATATTTGATTTTTTACTATGAACATCTAGCGGAGCTAGTTCAGCAAACACTGAACGCGCATTTTTTAACTAGCTCCTATTGAGACAACAAAATAAAAATTAGGTTATAAAAAAATCATAAGAATGAATTAATAAATAACCTTCTTTAATCGAAAGAACAATAATTAAGTAATTTTTATATGCTTACGTGGTCCTTATTAAGTGTTTTTATACGAGTATAGTAGAAAAATTATGATGACCTCAATTTTTTTTACGCCGTTCTCTTATTTTATCGGAGCACCGGAGAGCAATTGGCAGTCACGCTATGTATTCCCCTCCCATAACCCCTTCTTTTAGCCATTTACATTTTTGTTGTAGGTTGCTTAGTTTTCAACTTGCCCCTATGATCAACTAGCCCTGCTCTACCCTACACTTTTTTCAATCAATGTTGCCTCAAAAAAGTTAAAATTTGTTGACCTGTGTTATTTGTCGAATGTTGGATATCTGTTCCCGTGTACTTTTTGGAACAAATCCAGCCTGTTATGGGATAATATGTCGTGATAAGTAGTATTTTAAACGTTCATTGATAATGTGAAGGAGAATTTTACTGGCATGTGGAATGGGGGCGATAAGACGGTAATGTTCGCATTTATTTCTAGACCCGGTGTGCCCCACTTACTAACAAATGTGATACATATCTATCCTTACTTCTCCCATTGCTTTAATTACTTCTGCGGTGACTCCATCCAAACCTGGGACTGGTATTATACCCATCTTGGAAGAATTTACTGCAATACTCTTTTCATTCGGTTAAAATGCCATCGATATTTGATATTTTTTCGCCTTGTGCATTCTGTATTATCCATGTACGTGGTATTTATTTTCTTGTTATTTTCTTCACAGCTTTATAGATGCATTTGGTGTTGTTTGAATTAGGATGTGACTGGAATTGGAGTTTTCGACACGTTTTTTAATATGATCATGTTTATCTTTCCTTCAGGCCCATGGAATTCTCGATTATGGACTGGATTATGGACTTAAAGAGTCCACACGAAGTGGTTTCTTCAATCGAAGGGTTAGGAAGTGCATGGTGCCTTCTTTGGTGGATGGGATGTTTAACGTGATGCAATACCCATGAATTATTTTGCCACAGATCTGAGTTTTTTTCCGAATGAACTCGAACAAATCAAATTTTTCGAATAGACTCATCGCATCTCCTCTGTTTTCTTTGTAACTTTTGACTCGTAACCATGGACCCTCACGCATATCCTAATTTCAGTGTTAATATAGTGTGAATATTATGGTAACATAAGATTTAAGATTTTGTTGAGCAACATATGATTTTTCATCTGGTTAATATGGATCTTTTAGTTTGCCTAATATACCTTCGATCACAATCTTGACAACTAATTTTATAAATGTCTGATTTTTCACTACTTTATCATTTAGAGTACCCAGGGCTGCTTTAAATTTATTATATAGTTTGTAGACTACCTTAACAAACAACAAAAATAAATTCATGGTAATACCGTTTTATGCCCAATTAACCAGAGAGTTAAAACATAATTTGAAAAAGAAAGAATGTCTAGGAAATCCAAAGGATAAACTAGATCAACATGAAAAATTGGGGATTTATGAAATTAGTTGTCAAATTTATGATTTTGAAGGTTTTGAATTGTGATTGCGAAGGTATTTTAGGCAAACTAAAAGATCCATATTTACCAAATAAATGATATATTTGCCTCACTAGATATGGGGAAAATAAAAAACATGCATGATCATAATATAGATATTAATAAGACTTAATGAAAATGTAAATAATAATAATAGGACTTTGGATGCCTATGAAAGCATTCAAATAGAAAAATATTAGAAAACTATGAACAAGGAAAAGGGCATATTCCAATCAGTCAAATTTTTCAATTATTAATATAACCCTTAGTTAATGTTACTGTTTATTATTTTTACACGCTTCATTAGGTACGGTTGCCATCTCCTGTTGATGCTAACATGGTTAGTGAAACGCGCGATGAGAAATTTAAAGAAAGCGATTTGCTGCTTAGTAAATATCTTCGAGTTTAGAAATTCTTTGGTCAAAGGTAAACTTAAACAATATTAATGGCAGTATAAATTTAACTGTAACCATCAAATTTAACCCAAAAAAAAATGTATCACAACATCCCAACTGAAATCTAATCGAGTTCGAATCAGAATTACATCGTATTGATGTAGATGATGCGCGGAAATTAAACAACTGCGCCTGCAATGGGTGCATTCGAATAACATAAACAGCAATCTGTTAATTCGTCTGAAAGTTTGTTTATATTCAGCAGGCGATGAAATTTGATTGAAATCAGGCTAAATCTGTGATTTTTGTATGCATCGAAAATATACAAAAATCTTATTGTTACCAAAAATAAAACATGATTTTATGGAATTTTTATTATTTCGGTTATACTGTATTTCAAAACTGTGAACACTGTGATACTGTGATTCAAAAAAAATTGTTCATTTTCAAATTATTATGCAAAATTAACTTCTAAACTGTGCTGCTTTTAAATAACAAGGAAATTTCTCTCTCTCTTCTCATATATATATATATATATATATATATATATATATATATATATATATATATATATATATATATATATATATATATATATGATATATGTAATATTACAGCGGTATTATATATATATATATATATATATATATATATATATATATATATATATATATATATATATATATATATATATATATATATATATATATATGTATATATATTATCATTTAAAAAAAAACACTTTAATGAGATTTATGCCATTGTGTTTAACAAGTTTTTCAATGTCTGGTCTTATCTTGAACGTAGCAATACGAAGACTATTTTCAAAATGCGAGTCTTTTATTCTGGTCCTATTTTTGATTTGACGTGTTTCACTCGAGAAAACATCTGCTCATATACATAAGTGCTTTCAAGCGGTGACATTATTTTCTAAGCATTAGGTCAAATACTTGGAAATGTATAATTGTCAATTTATTTGTAGTAAAATTTTCAAAGGCCCAAGTTGTATTTTTCGTTTCATTCACTATTGCACTGCTGATTTATAAGTTCCATTTGCAATGTAAATTTTCCGATGCGATGGAGTAGCGTTGTGACAGAGGGTCGAATAATTTTAAACTTATTGTAATAAAAATCCGTTTCGAAAATAATCCCTAAAATCTATAAGAATATTCCGAAAATACTTTTAGTTTTTTATTGTGAAATAAACGAAAACATGTTGTGTTATGTACTTCTATGATCAACAAGAAAGGTGTGTTTTTTCTTTTAAAAAATTCGCGCGCTTTCCATATCGATACAGCCTCTTGTTAAGACATTAAATTAATATGACTGCCCTTGAAATCTGACAGAAGTTTCATATCATTTCTTTTATCAAATAAGAAATTATACAGTTATTACATTTGTTAAACATTTTTGTTTGTCGAGCAAGAAATATAAATTTATCGAGCAAAGGATTTGCATACAAACGAAATTTTCTTCTGCTAATGTATTAAAAATATTAAGAAAGTGTTACGATGATAAAGCTATGTCAAGACATGTTCAGGTTGTCAAGTCAAGTTCAACTTTAGTGATGCTAGAGAAACAGTTAAATCTTAGCCTCATTTAGGAAGAACCTCTTCAACCAATTAAAAAACCAGGATCTTGTATTGAGTACTAGCGAATTAAGTATTAGAGACGTTATAGATGTTACAAAAATATCATTTAGATTAATGGCCAGATTTGGGTATCCCTGTCTACCTATGGACCACAAAATAATGTATATGTATGACATTTAAAATGTAATGATGCTTAAGACTTTATACACAAACCCCACAAACGTAGGGTTGATAGGTTCAGAACCCATGTTAAATCAAAAGCCTTGAAGGAACTTAAATACATAAACCTAAACCTATAATTTTCGATCTCTATCAATTGCAAACGCACTTGTCCAATAAATACGATGTTTTCTGATTGGAAATAGTTCGATTAGATTTCATTTAGGAACTTGCGTAAAACTTTTTATAGGGCCCGTTTATCGGTCGTAAATTGTTACGTGGACATTCGAAAAGTCATCAATATCATTTCAGGTTTTATTACTCTTAATTTCCGTATTTTAAGTGGAATGATGCACTTTCGGTCACGTTTGAATTCCAGATTTGATGAAAGAACGGGTTTTACGACAGTTTCATGTTTGTAAATTGTATCAATATACCGACTGCATAAACTAGTGTCTTTTTACGCATATTAGGCTATTAAGTTAATGTTGTTTTGCACAACGTGAAATTACCTGTAATTTGTAATGTTAATGATATTAATAATCAAACGATTTCTTAGAAGAGTTATTTACTTGTTACAGGTACTGATGCGCATATTATATTGATAAAGATAAAAATATATTTATACTGACGGCTTCTTTTGCGATCTAATGAGTATTTTTTTCATCTTAACATTTAAGAAACTGAATACTCGTCATTTATAGCAGAATTGTCGTATCGGGTTGATCTAAAAGTTCGTCCTCTTTTTTTTGAAACAATGGAAGGAACATTTTATTTACTAAAAATAATATTTAATCCATATACAAGGGGTATTTTTTAAATATGGTCCGTTGGTAAATGAGAGTGAGAATGACGCGCAACCGCCGCAGTAAGCGTCAGCAGTCATTTGAAGCCGTATTGTCTGTCAGTGTGTTAAGCTGTAGAAGACGATCTGTAATTCTCAGATTTATGAGGTTTACTGTGATAATGAGTGACAGTAAAGTTCGAAAGTGGGTGTGAATGTTTTAGGACGGGCGGGTTAAAGTGCATGATGAGCCACGCCCCGGCCGGCCTTCTCTGATTTCTGAAGATTTGGTTCGTAATTTGAACAACAAAATTCGGGAGAACCGACGATTCACGATTTCAAAGATATCTCAAGTGAATTTCCACAGGTTTCAAGGTCAGTTTTGTACACCATTGTTTCGGAGAAACTGAATTATCGAAAATTATGTTCTCGGTGGATTTTGTTAGTGGATTTTATGCCGAGAGGCACAACAATCAATTCTGATGCGTATTGTGTCACCTTGAGAAAATTCTGGCGTGCAATACAAAACAAGCGGCGTAGCCTGCTGTCTTCTGGTATGATGTTGTTCCATGACAGTGCAAGGTCACATGTTTCTGCACAAACACAAGGTATAATCAGGACTTTTGGATAGAAATAACTGGATGGATGATCACTTATTTTCACTTATTTCAGTACTTAGAAGAGTTCCTTGGTCGTCAACGGTTCAACGACGACGAAGAAGTTTAAACTGTACTCATGGATTGGGCTTCTTCACACACGACAGATTTCTTTGACGTCGGAATTAAAAAACTTATTGAGCGGTATGACAGATGTTTGGACAAAAATGGAAATTAGGTATAAAAGTAGATAAAAGTATGTAGAATATGGAAAAAAATATATTTTAATGATATTTATAGTATTTTTCTTCTTTTTCCTCAAGAACTTTTTCTATATATCCGATAGTTACCCAATTTCGTGCGCATAGAATTTCCGAGGCTCTTGGGTGAAGTCTTAAAACAATCAAAATAAGTCTTAAAACAATCCAAATAAATGTTAGTCAGAGCATCCAAGGTCGGGAGAGTACGATGGATGGATCAAAGCATCTCAGTTAAGTTGTAAAAATTGGTGTCGGCTGGCCAAAGACACGTGGTGTCTTGTCTCGATGGAACGCAAAGCCCTTTCTCTTGACTAATTTGGGCAATTTCTGATCGATTGTTCGCTTTAATTCTCACGGTTGTGATCAGTATTTTTCCGAATTAATATAGTCCCATATCCCAATTCCTCTAAATGTATAGTATAACTTTACTCGGGTATAAACTGACTTTTTACACAGGTTGAACGGGTATCTCATCGCTTACACCAAGATATCTTACGCTTAACATTATTATAACCCATTTTTCATTACCTGCAACAAGTCGCCTTAAAAATGAATCGGTTTCAGTAGAGAATCGCAAGCAGAAATTCAGTCAATCAAATTTTTCTCTTTTAACTCATGCGGCAACCATACATTATCCTTGCTAACCATTCCAAGTTCACGTAATCCCCTTCACGCTGTTGACCGGTTTATTCCAAAAGTGTTTTCGATCTCTCGAGTTATTTTATGCCGATCACTTTCAATTAGCGCTAAAATTTTGTTGTTATCAACCTCGGCCGGTCGTCCGGAACATAGTGTGTTACTAAGATTAAAATTGTTCTTACGAAAATATCTGAACCACTTACCGTACGTGAAGAAGTTCTTAAGTTTCTAACTAAAGAACTGATCCAGCTGATTTTGTCTTCCAAGGAGGTAAAGTTTTTATCATCATAAGTGTTTTGAAAGGATCTAAATAGATGATAGGTGGAGGGGGCAAAATTCGGATAGTATGGTGGATAAACCAAAACATCCCAGTTAAGTTCTAAAAGTTCCTGTCGAGTAGCCAAAGAAGAGTGTGGTTTAGATGGCATACAATGCTTTTGCTTTCATTGCTTTCAATGCTTTCATTATGGATTGATTGCTCGCTTTAGAACGTGGTGCGTTGCTAAGATTAAAATTGTTCTTACGAAAATATCTGAACCACTTATCGTACGTGAAGAAGTTCTGAAGTTTCTAGCTAAAGAACTGATCCAGCTGATTTTGTCTTCCAAGGAGGTAAAGTTTTTATCATCATAAGTGTTTTGAAACGCTCTAAATAGATGATAGTTGGAGGGGGCAAAATTGAGATAGTATCCCAGTTAAGTTATAAAAGTCGAGTATAACTGTCGAGTAGCCAAAGAAGAGTGTGGTTTAGATGGCATACAATGCTTTTGCTTTCATTGCTTTCAATGCTTTCATTATGGATTGATTGCTCGCTTTAACCCACTCAGTTGTGCACATTTCGATCTGTAAGCATCAAGTCTTGAATCATTTGAATTTTACAGTAAAACATGTGCAAGTCACTGCTCAATATTCGGCGGAAACTGCGCGGAGATTTCCCAATTATGCACCACGTCATCGAATCGACGTTTCTATAGACTCCTGAATATTTTGCCTAAATTCACCTGAGATACAATAATTGGGCTTTTGAATAAAAAATAATTCTCGATTTTTTTTTTTACTTTTTACTCGACTCTTTTAAAACTTTATCATAAATAATATTGATAATCGATGAGAAATAGTTTAGAAAAATTGTTTGCAATTAATTATAAATTAATTAAAATTAAAAAAATTTAAAATAAAATTATGTGACTATGAAAACGCCACTATTGTCTGCCGTGTTTGCGACGATATTATGTTAAAGTGTTTTCACGTGAGTACTGTCAACGGCTTTTACCTGTGTATATACTGTCAAAATTATTGAAGTTTACTGCAAAAAAATATTGTTGGTTACTAATTTAATTCAGTAATGTGTGACAGAGTTTATAAAGGCACCAGTTCCAATAGTATATCTTGTATGGAGATTTTTATGGTCACAGATTGTCTCAAAAATGAGACTCGGTTGAATTCAGCTGATGTTTCAAGTGCTATGTAAATGTAAATGCAAATAAGAAACAAAATATTTCTATTAAATTGAATTAAATTATTTGTACGGTGAAAGGACATATATGTCGAGAACATAAAGTTCTGAGTATACTTTATACAGTTAGCTTAATTATTAATGAAAAACTAAGAAAAGTTCAAGACTCTCAATGTCACGATTGAGTAGCTTCAGCAGATAATAAATACTTAAACTTAAAAAAAATGATATAATCTTATAAATAATAATCTTTTGTTTATATTTGATGACAGGTGGTTGTAAAAATTAGATGTTGTTTTAGGATTAATACGTCGTGCTGCTTGGAAACTTTGATTTCGACGTTTAACATCTTGTTGCATATTTAAAAACATTTTTTCGGGAGTTGTTTTTGTAGTATTCGTACAATGGTACGAAACAGGCACGATAACTAATTAGATTTGACATTTTCAATACATTTATCATGAGAATAAGTTGATTAAAAACTAAAACACTCGTATCAGCTGTCTCTAATATTGAGGGGAAATAAACATTGTGACATCACTCGCGCTCGGGCTTTTTTCGAGAACGGCCAGCACATCATCGGAACTAGGTTTAAAAATGTATTTTTAATGTTATATAACTTTTTAATTATAAGGAAAAAAATAAAAATAGTTTTGTTATAAAACTTATATATGTTCTTTCCATTTATGACATTTTTTTTTCAAAACTCCAATTGAATTTCTTATATGTAAATTACAATATAACTGCGTTATTTTAGCATGTATTTGATTATAATAAAATATACATGTCTGCACTACACAACAGCCAAACTCAAAGTATGATAAATATCACAAAAAAACGACGCCAACACAAAACGGTAGTGTGACCACAATGGTAGTGTTTCAAAACAAAAGAAATAAAAATATTACTCCATTATAAAAATCGTTGTAACTTATAACGGTGAAGTCAATGTGTGTCAATAAAGGGAAAATTATAAAAAGGTCAAAAGTTACAACGATGTAGAACAGCTGCTGAAAGACCAAAGAAAGAAAAGATGAAACACTATATCACAGTCGACATTACAATGAAATACATCAGATGGTACTTCTGATTACCTTCCGAATAGATTCTGCTGTAACACCCGAAAACCCGAAGGACCAAGGGAAGGCAAGAGAAGAGTTAGAGATGAAAGACAGAGAACAGAATGGAAAGTTGTGGAACGAGATAGCAAAGAGACTCATAACACAACAATTCGATATCATTTATATGCAGCATCCACAGATTTTTATATATGCGCCCGCCAATGGTTAAAATAACCTAAAATATTCTAGGAATATTTCACATGTTTCGTATTTACCGGATATGATATCGCTCGGCTTTTCCCTATTCTCTCGGCTGAAATTAGCGCTTCCTGGATATTGTTTTGGATCGATAGATCCTATGAAAGATAATTCGCTATAAGTTTCAGAATCTCAATATGAAATCAAACTGTAACATAATAGAAAAATATATTTGAAAAAGGATTTATAATTTTGGAAAGGGGCGAAATAGATTTGAAATATTAGATTTTCTTTTAGATTTTACTTTTTATTGAATCAATTTAATTTTACGTTTCAGTTCATGTTGTTTTGTTTTGGATGTTAAAGCAGTGGATTTTGGAAGTAATATTTTATTTATAACAATTCTCATGTTGTACAATATATTGTAGATTTTTATTTTATGATGCCAATGATAACGGGTGCGGCAAGTATCATGCTATCATTTTAATTATTTATTACCTTTAAAAGATACAAGACAGTTTTTTTTCTATAATATGTATATAGTAAAGTTCACTTATAACACGCTTATTATATATCTACGAATATAACGTACCGAATAACCAAGTCCCTACAGTTATTATGAAGCATTCAATAGATAATTCATTTTTATAACGTACTACGTTATTAAGTACTGATAGAAAATACCAAATTTCCTGGTCCGCGTTTTAAAATATAAGGTACCTTTTATTTTTATTTGAGTTAAACGCTACAGCAGTTTTTTTGCGATTAGGTCCAGTCTTATTTAATAAGCAACTAATAATTTTATTTAGCAACTTTAGTTTTCTTGTTGGTGTAGTATAGTAAAGTTGCGCTGTTTGTGATCGTGTCTAAGCGGATTTATAAACGAATTGGTTTTAAGCATAGATGAAGCAACCGAAGTTAGTTCCACTAAAATGGTTCGGAAGGCTTTAACAACGGATGAAAAAAATTCAATAAATCTGGAGATAGAAAGTGATGCTAAACAACATCTGCAAATTCAGGGCTTTGAAAAAGACAACAGTATCCACGATACTGAAAAGCAAACATAAAATATTGCAATTCCGTGGAGTTTCGAAACAAAGTAAAAGAATTCGCAAACCTGTTCAGAAAAACATTACTTCAAATGTTTACGTATCAAAGAACCATGAGTATTAAAATTACTGGGCCCATTTTTCAGGTAAAGCTGAAGCTGAGCTGAAGAGTTTGTGAAAATGTTTAATGTTGCTGGATTTTCTTGCGATTCGGGTTGGTTACATGGATTCAAAAAGCGGTGCAATATAAATTGTAGTAAAATTTACGGAGAAGCTGCGAGTGTAAGCCTGGAAAATGCGCTGGATTCACACATCTTAGAAACTATGACGCTAGCGATGTTTTTAAGGCCGATGAAGTTGGTTTTTTTTACAAACTTGCTGCAGATCGTACAATGAGCATGAACTGAGCAACATGATCGGAACTGAAAAACGCAACCTTTTAGCTATTGGCAAATTTAAAAAACCCAGATATTTTGAAAACGTAAAAGAAATACCAGTTCATTATACACCAAACAATTCCAACGCGTGTGGCTTCCCAAGTTTGGCTACAATGTAGAATTTTAATGTCAATTGAAATTTTTTTTAATAGGTCCTAATACTTTATTTACACACCTCGTAAGCAAGGTATGCTATCAATTTTCTATTAAGTAGGTGAGTAAAGCATAATCATTCGGTTACACCGAGCTAAATTGGGTAGCAAGGTTGATAATTTATACACTGATAATTTTATATTTTTTCAATTAATTTTCAAAGCAGAGGGTTAATGTATAAAAACATTAATTTTAGCGTTTTACCTCAGGATTGGCTTTGTTCGTTATATAAATAGTACTTTATTTTCGTTTAACTTTGTATAATCACACCTCTAATATCGTATACTATAAATTACCACCTGAAGGATATCTTTTTAGGACATCTCAGTAAGGACTACCTGAATTTTTTCTAGTAAAATTTCTCACATTTCTGTTGATGCGTTCTGGTCATATCTGTATCTCTAATACCGATCAGTTGTTTTCACCTTAGATTATATACGAGGGTAGTCCCAGAAGAACCCGATCTGAGATATAGATGGCGATTGTTGTTTAAAAAGAATGACTATGGTAAAAAATACCCATCGTATAAAGCTTAAGTTTGACGACGCTGCGTTATTTAGTATTTGCGTGGCAATTATTAATAGAGAACGCTCTCAGTGAATGTGTAAACCTGGAAAAATTGGTCATCGTTATGTGATACAGTACATTCATTTGAAAGGTGTCAGTTCAACTGATATCAAAGCCGAGCTATATTCTACTCTGGGTGAGTCTACCGCTTTTCTTTACAACAGTGAAATATTGGGTTGCAGAATTAAAACAAGATTGTACGAGATGCCAAGACGAACATCGCAGTCGTCGACCAAATGAGGTGACCAAGCCAGAAATGGGGAAGAAAATCCACAAAATGGTATTGGATGACCGTCGACTGAAAGTGCGTGAGCTAGCAGACATGGTAGGCATTTCAAAAAGTGCTGTACATCGCATATTGATTGAAAATTTGGAAAAAACTGTGCGCAAGATTAGTACCGCGATTACTCACAATGGACACAAAAAGAGCGTCGTGAGGATATTTCAATCGAGTGTTTGGTAAAGTTTCACAGGAATAAAGCACAGGAGTTTTTGCGTCGATTCATAACCATGGATGAAACATGGATCCATTACTGAGACCTGAAACGACACAGCAATCAAAATAATGGACTAAAAGGGAAGAATCAGCTCCAAAGAAGGCGAAGACAGTTCCGTCTGCAGGCGTCATGGCGTAATTTTTTTGCGATGCGCGTGGTATAATTTTCATTGATTATCTTCAGAAAGAAAAAACAATCAACAGCGGTATTATGCAAACTTATTGCAGCGTTTGAGTGATAAAATTAAGAAAAAACGGCTGCATTTGACGAAAAAGTATGTTTTGTTTCCTCAAAACAATATATATGTACTGTTAGAACGAACATATTCAAAAACAGTTCTAATCTTTCCGGCCCCAAATGCACTGTAGACCTGTTTTATTGCTATTTTTGAAAGGTATATTCTGAACTTATTAGGTGAGAATTTCATAATATGCGGCATAACAGTCACGCCAATAGTTGGGTTTTGTAAAGCCAGATATCTTCTTGGAGAATTCCCCTATTGATGAATTTATTTTGATATTTTGATTTTTGATTTTTTTTTCAAGAAATGATAGTATGAACAACTACAAAAAGAAGCTATAGTGGGTTGGGTTTTATTTATATAACAGAACCTATATTCTAGTTAGATATATTGATATTTGTATCAGCTCCATCATACACATCCACTGTACAGCTCCATCATACACTTATCTCGACACTTTTTCATATCTAAACCCCAATATTCCAAACAGGTGATAATATCTGCAGAGAGACCAGCAGAAGTTGGCTCTTTTACTTTACAAAATACCATAAAAGATTACTTAATTTCAACTTGTTTTTTTCCAAAACGTCTTCCCCTTGACTTCTTTGATCATCTAGTACAGCTTTAGATAAATTGACGTATCATACTACAAAACTCCATTGGTCTTTCTTAGACAGATCTGGTGTTGGTAGCGCTGTTGTGGTGTCAATTATGACTGAAAAATACTACGCTTTATGTAATTTCCGAATGAGTTCAATTTGAATATGAGAAGTAAGTCAAGATTTAAATATTTTGTATTAATATATAAATTATATCCGAAATAGACCAGGCAGTGACCCCTACATCTTGCTGACGATGGTGTTCATGCTGGCGTACGTGCCGGATACCATTAAGCAACCATGGCTTATAAGAACTAATTTTTTAATTATCGATCATTATTATAGTAACACTGATCAAAGCTTGATTGCATATTCTTTCTGCATAAATAAATAACTGTTTTTAAACATAATTTATATATCTATATATATATATATATATATATATATATATATATA